>CM033469.1:274799365-275061865 GCA_019447015.1 Hymenochirus boettgeri | reverse complement strand
ATATGGGCCATTCTCTATCCCTATCTGTCTCTAGCAGTAGACCATGGCACCTATGGGGGCTCTTCGCTTTACTACAGGGACAGACAAGTGAGGGAGACACAGAAGCGACCCCCTTACTTTGTACACTCTACATGGTCCATCTAGATAGGTTGTATTGTGTGCGTGTACTGTGTGTGTGTGTGTACCGTGTGGCGTGGGGGGGTGTGTGTATGTGTGTACTGTGTGTGTGTGTGTGTGTGTGTTCACTGAACCACCCTCCACACAGACAGCAAACACACACACACCACACACACACACACACACAACGTCTACACGGGCAACAGAAGGAAGAACATTGGACTCTGGTTATGTTCACTCACAGATTGGTGATCATGATTACAAGATAAAGAAGAAAGAGAATATATTATTCTATCACTATCTATAGACACTAACCACACTGTCCAGGTGATATAACGGGCTGGGCCCAGTCCTGTGCACTGGATGTACATTGGGCCATGGGTTATTATCTTCTGCTTGGAATGACAAGTGCAAGGACAGGGATGTGGCTGGGAAGAGGGTTAAGTGTTGAGTTAAGGGACAAGCATTAAACCGTCTGCGCCTGTAATCCTCTGCTGCCTTCAAATCACTGATAAACTGCTGGAACCTACATTCTGACTGGGCCACTAAATTGCTGCTGATCAATAATTCAGAGGATCTGTCAATTCCCCCAGAAACATACAGGACATCAATGGGATGGAGACCAGTGAGCTTCATAGGAACACTCAGGTGTGCAAAGTGGGGATAGGACACCTACAAACCCACTGTCTAGGGATAAACCATTTTATAGATAGGGGATTGGCCAGAATGTATAACGATAGATAGATAGATAGTAGATCGATAATGATAGATAGATCGATAGATAATAGATAGATAGATAGATATACAGTCAGACAGACTAGATAGATAGATAGATAGATAGATAGATAGATAGATAGATAGATAGATGATAGATAGATGATAGATAGAAGATAGATAGATAATAGATAGAAGATGATAGATAGATAAGATATCGACATAAGATAATATAGAAGACAGACAGACAGACAGACAGACGACAGACAGACAGACAGACAGCAGACAGACAGACAGACAGACAGACGAAAAGATGATAGATAGATAGACAGTCAGACAGACTAGATAGATAGATATAATAGATGTAGATATATAGATAGATAGATAGATAGATAGATAGATAGATAGATAGATGAATAGTAGATAGATAGATAGATAGATAGCTTAAATTAGATTAAGTAGATAAATTAAATTGATTAGACATTGGATGGGTGGACAGTGTGAAACATATTTCCTTGGGGTTAAATAAGTTAAAGTACAACCATGGGAATGTGAATACATTATACTGGGAGATTATAGTGAATAATACAAAAATACAGTGGAGCTAGAGATCTGAGGGAAAAGTGAAGGAAAGGTTTCCATACATGGTGTCATTTGTCTTAGATCGTTCTTCATTTCAATCAACTTGTTAGATAAAATGATTCACTGTTGATTAAATTGATTCCTTTTTAAATGCGATTCTATGTAAATGCGATTCTTTTCTAAATAGGATTCTCTTCCTATGTGATTCTTTTCTAAATGATTATTCAATAAAAGTTCTTATCGTTTAAAAGGTGCTAATTTTTGCCCCACACCAATCAGATTTCAGCTTTCAAATGTTAAATAAGATCGATTGGTTGGGGCAAAATTAGCACCATTTTAAACGATAAGAACTTTTATTGAATCTCCCTGATTATCTGTCACTTTTGGTTGATCTTATGCACAAAAAGAAATCGATTTTAAAAGCAATCAATTTAAAGAATTAAATTCACTAATCGTAAAGAAAAACGGTCTCATGTATGGCTAGCTTTAGATGGTGAGTTGATAGACACCAGTGGGTCTTTTAACCATTGCAGTGCTAAAGAAATGCATTAACCCCTGCAAATCAATATAGTCCATTGTACAATCCCCAAACTTTATTAATGCAGAAGAATTGGCAGAAATCAATAGTAAGAACAATATGCACCATTGTGATTGAACAACTGTAATTAGCCTCTATCACTAAACCTTTCCCTTCTCTATTCCCCCCACACTGTTCTGGTAACCACAGCATAGACATGGCAAGTGAAAGGGTTAATTAGTGTCCCATCCGTGGAGCTCAGTTAATTAGCACTGAGGCATAGAACAGAGGTGCTGTGTTTGTGTCAACACTGGTTCCTATTTGGTGTCCACCTTTCTGCTGAATTTCAATGGGTTGCAAATGAGGGTGAGAGTTTTTTAGTTGGAATAAGTGTGTAAAGACCTTGTGCAGACCTCCTAGACCCTGCAGGACATTTACAAGCCAACCTGCCAAGAATAACATTCTGCAACCCCACACCCTCCCCAATATTAGATAAACCCTGAGTACCTGGGAGGGTTTGTGGACAGAGGTAAATACACAGTGCCAGCAGTAACCATACCTAATAGACACACATATCTTAAGTAACTACTGTACACCCTTCAAAGTCACACCAACTTGATCCTGAATCTAATAAAAGAAACCTCAATGTACAGCATTGGTTCTATTCACAACCAAGTGACAACCCTGGTTTTATCCATTAGCGAGTTGTGATATTCACTATTATTCCAATGAAACATAGATCTTTTATTTATATTTTAAAGAGCCTATTGTAATACCCCCACCTTGCCCCACCAATCTTCCATGGGTTCAGCTTAAAAAACTACAGAAGATGTTTTCTGGAAGATTGGTTAACACAAAATGTTCCCACTTTGCCCAATTATAGTTTTTTTAAAGACCATTGATATCGCCAATTGGCGGGAAAATGTCTTCAATAATTCTGATCAATTCGATCACATTCACAAAATTGATCAGAATAGCGATGCCGCGTATGGGGACCTTAAAGGACAACTCCACCCTCATAAGAACATCTTTTTAGAAAGAATTGCCTATTTAAATATTTGATATGTCCTACTTTGTCCTATGAATTCATTACTGTAGCCTGCTATGCTTCTGGATGCCTCATGGAAACTGAGCAATTTAGAAACCTGTACTGAGCATTTATTGAGCCTGGGCATGCTCAGAAGAGGCAGACTCGGGATACATTCAGTCATTGGCTGTGATGTCAACTGTCCAATCCATAACTGACAGTTACTAACTGGAAGAACCAGGAAGCAGAAACAGGGGCAACAGGACATTGTGCAGGAATTCAGGTTAGACTTATATATTTCAGATTTCAAACTATTACAGTTTGGGCTTTGGGGGTGATTTACCTGTATGTAAGTTTTCATTTCGGGTGTGGACTTGCCCTTTAAGCCATTTAACAGATTGGACAATATTTGACAACTTATCTGTCATGTATTGCCAAACGTTATTCATTTTATTCAGCCAATTTTCTAGTATGCATGTGTTTGTGGTAAGCGTCATTCGTTATCCTTTCCAGCAGATCAATGAACAATGCCTGATCATCAGCCTATACCTGCAATTGTTGGCCAAATTGGCCATTCATCACCACTTGTTAACTTAGGGTTCATACACGTACAATTTTGCCACCATCCACGACCCCTGACACCAAGCGCTGCACGCGACAAACGGACGTTTCTGGCAAGAAACATCCATGTGTATGCGTTCGTCGGGGGTCATTCATTGATACGCCCGCAGATCAATGAATGAAAATTCATTGCAAAATTGTGCATTTTTTTTCTGGTTTTCCTGCAGCTTTGACCATGTGCTAGATAATTAATTGTTGGTAAAGACAATCATTCTTACCATCAATTTTTATCTTGTGTATACTTTGCTTCTCAACATAATTCTGCCAGATTTCTAAATTATATAATTATATATCCTTGGCTTGAGGGTCCTCCAACTTGCTCCCACCATTCCTTTACCATAGAACAGATCAGACTGCCTATATACATTTTGAACAGAGGTTGATTGAAATGGTGATCTTCCAGTGTATTGGAATCCTTTTGGGGATTAAAAATAGTTGTTAGCAGATAATGGGTCAAATCAAGAAATTAATACAATCAGTAGGCCTATATGGCATGACCTCAGATAGAAGCAAAGGACTGCAGTCTGTAGAATAGGAATCTCAAGTGTATCATTTTCCAGGAAAGTGTTTTCATTTACCAATTAGGATCCTATGGTGTGGGAAACCAGGTATTAGTAACATGGCAGGGGACTTTACCTGTAATTATTGTTTGAGCTATCAGGATCAGAGGCATAAAGGTGACTTTACATACCCCTTCTCATAGTTTGCTTACATGCATTTACTATTGTTCTTTTTGTAAATATAAAATAGTTAATAAATATTGATACCCAGTGGTCAGTGTTGTACCCATTAACTCGCCTGCCCAATATTTAATTAGATTTTTATCAAATATTATCTATAAATACTGACATTGCTATTCTTTAATGGGCACACAGCTTATATCGGTTGTCACTTTGGCTAACTTCGGCTAACAGGACTGATATATGGTTTAATCTCTCTGACCAACTATCATATGGACTTGGCCTGTGTGTACCAGCCCTAACTTGACTACAATCTTTGTGATTTTTAAAATTGCAAGAAAGTTAGTTGACAGCCTGTGTCTGTACTTATGACACTATTAGCACCAAAGTGCATGTCTTCATTTTCACAGCACACTGAGAGATGGCTCACAAGGGCTCATTTGCTTTGCCTCTAGAGTACATACAGAGCATCTACAAACCTTCCTTCCATCCACACGCTTTATAATTTCAGCCTAACAATAGGAAATATAAGTGAAGACAGGATATGTGGGCCATAAATGCTTAGGTGCCCAAAAAATCCCTGGGGTGTGTAGATTTTATATGTTCAGCATATTTGTTTCAGCCTCCACAATTACTTTTAATCTGCCACAGTAATCCTAGATATTGCTTTTAATCTGCCCATATATCCTAAAATGATCTGCCACAGTCTCTCCCCCAGAATGTGTTCCTTCTGCATACATTATATATTATCCCTTTAATATTTACATAGTAATTAGGTTGAATAAAGACATCAAGCCCATCAAGTCCAACCTATTCACCCTCTTTTTTTTTAACCCACCTAGCAGTTGATCCAGAGGAAGGCAAAAAAAAACTGCAAAAAAAAAGGGGGAAATTCTTTCCTGACTCCAAACGGCAATCGTTAAGTATCCCTGGATCAACCAGATCTATTGTATTAATACCAGTAATTCTCATATTTTTTTAGTTTTAGGAACTTATCCAGGCATTTTTTAAAAAGCTATTAATGAACTTGCCATTACCACATCTGCTGGAAGACAGTCCACATTTCACCGTTCTCACGGTAAAGAAACCTTTCCTAACCTGAATATGAAACTTCTTTTCTTCCAACCTTAAAGGATGTCCACAATTCCCTGATATGACTTATTAGTGAACAATGCACCAGAGAGTTCATTGTATGGTCCTAAATATATTTGTATAAGGTTTATCATATTCCCACGCAAACGTCGCTTCTCCAATGTAAACAGCCCTAGCAACAATGCCAGGTAGCATGTCTAGAACTAGCAAGATATTGTCTTGTATAAAGAGGGGAATAGATTCAAGAGAGAAATATATTATTCTCCCTCTTTACAAGGCACTGGTAAGGCCTCATTTGAAATATGCGGTGCAGTTTTTGGAATCCCATATACAAAAGGGACATCTTGGGACATCTTGGAAGGAAGCAGTTTCAGAGAAGGACAACTAAATGAATAAGGGGAATGGAGGCTTGAATATGCAGGCAGATTAGACAAGTTACCAGAATCCCCAAATCTTTTTCCTCACAAATGCACTTACACAGAGTTTTTATGGTGTAGGTGGCACAGGGATTATTAAATCAAATGCATCACCTTAGATTTATCAACATTGAATCTCATCTGCCATTCTGCTGCCCATTTTGATAATTTATCTAGGTCGGCTTGCAACACTTGCACATCATTTGAAGTTTTCCAAAGCTCTGCATAGTTTAGTGTCATCAGCAAACACAGAGATCTTGCTCTCAATGCCCCCTTCTAAGTCATTTATAAACACATTAAACAGAAGTGGCCCCAATAAAGAACCCTGAGGCACTCCACTTATAACTTTAGCCCACATAGATGTAGCTCCATTTACCACCACTCTCTGTTTTGCGATCCAATAACCAGTTCTCTATCCATGAACAAATGTTTTCTTCAAGGTCAACAGTCCCCAGTTTATGCATTAGTCGCCTATGTGGCACATATCAATAAGCTTTCGCAAAATCCCAAGTATACCACATCCACTGCTGTGCCTGATCCAAATTCTTACCCACTTCTTCATAAAAACCAATTAAATTTGTTCTGGCATTATCAATTTCTCATAATCCCATGCTGACTAACTATTAATAAGATGAGCTCTGGAGACAAAGTCAAGGATATGAATCCCAACAAAGTTTTCCATCACCTTCCCTACCACTGATGTTAGGCTTACAGGTCTATAGTTAACCAGGTTATGAATGACTTTTTTGAATAGTGGTATTACTTGGCTTTTTTTTCCAATCCAGCGCACATCCCAAACCATAGTATATCTGAAAAGAGATGAGAACAGTGGTCTAGATAGAACTGAACTAATTTCTTTTTAAAATCTGAAGGAGTATTCCATCCGTCCTGGGCTTTTATTGATATTAACTTTGTCTAATTGTTTCCATAACCATATCCTCCTTCAGCCAATGTGAATACTCCTCATTTCTCCCCTGCATATTATTACAAACCCTACTGTAAGGACTAGGATTCTCAACATGGAAAACCGATGTAAACCAACGGTTTAGCAATTAGCCTTTTTGGCAGCCTCTACAGCCATTTCAGCCCCATTATTTAATGGTCCACATTCTCGTCCATCCTTATCTTTTTACCATTTATATCTTAAAAATATTTTGGGGTTGGACCTGCTTTGTTCAGCAATCGTATTTCATTTTCTATTTTAACTCATTTAAAGGAGAACTAACCCAATTTTTTTATATTCCAGAATCTGAAAACAACCCCCCTAAAAAACCAATAAGCTATAAATACCACTTCAGTAAATTGTATTAAAGTAATTGTAAGCATGTTACTAACTGGATGAAGTAATCTGTGTGTATGTTCAGTGTCAGACCCAAACCTCCTGGCCTTAAGTCACATGCTTCCTTGCTTTATCTGTCTTGTAAAAGGATTGGTTAGAGATTATTAATGGGTGTGACCAACTGTAACAAGTTTCTGCCATAGCTAAGGACTTGAGCATGTTCAGAATAAATGGTCGTTGACCAAACTGTGTATACTAGAATCCTGTGAAGTAAAGCACAATATGTTATTTAGGTAAATTTCCCAGCGCCTATATCAAAATGAGAGGTAAGACACAGATTACTGGTTTTTATATCAAGGTGTTCTGCCTCTGGTTCAGTGTTGTTATGTGGCTTTAGTTGCCCTTTAATAATTTTCTTGCACTCTTTATTACAGCTTTATCTCCCTGTAAGCCTGTTCTGTTCCTCTGATTTAAAAATTTAAAAGCCTTTTTCTTTTTTTTTCCATTCCCTTTAAACTAGCATTAAGCCATGCAGGAGAGGACATACTTTTTTAAGCTTGTTCCCTAATGGTACAAATTTAAGAAAATGTAATAGTTTAATATCCCTTTAAAAGTGTTCCACATCTGCTCAGTCACACTTACAGAAACAACACGTGCAGATCTGCAGGGAGAGAATCAAGCTTCATACACATTGGCGATTGCGGGGGCCCATCCATGATGTAGGATGTGTATGCATGGCATTTTGGACGATAATCGTGCTGAGTATGGGCACTTTGTTGGCCATTCAGTTGAGGATTGTTGCCCGACCGCCAGGCAGACCATCAACTGAACAGCCTTTTTGTCCAACAAAGTGCCCATGCACAGCACAATTATCGCCCCAAAGTGGTCGTGCACACACATTGTTCGTATGGGTCAGCCCCTGCTATTGCACGTGGTGTATGAATCTTAACGAAGAGAACCTGTATAAACACTGCTCGTGCAACGCATTTCTCAATTATTTACCTATCTGAAGGTGAATGAAACCTCAAAGCAGATCAGTCCGGCTCCACGTGTTTATTACCCCAATCAACACTGACACACTGACTTGGCTAGAATGAGAGTTAGAATGAGATGTCACTGAAATCCAGTGTGGTTATACTCCTTACAATATAATGAAGAAGAGCCCATACCACATTCAATAAATCCCATCGATCCGACTGAATTTACTGAATATCAACAATGTCTACAAAGAGTCACAAAGCCGTTAAGCTACTGCCATCAGCAACATGACCTATTGTGCCAAATGGAATACTTGTATGGTAGAACGATCATTCCATGTAAAGTATATACAGAACGATTGTTCCTATCTATGCCCACATCAACACACTCATGACCCGATTTCATTGGATCGTGATTTTTCTGACCTCTGTTGCATGTGTATGCCACCTTTAGACTAAAAAGGTGATTAAATGTATTATTTACAAATGACAGAAAAACATAAACAAGGGAAACAAAACTTTGAAGTTAGTAGGAAGATTACGGGCTCATTCATACTAAAACTGACAGAAACGCACAGCATGCGGACGCAACAGATACAATCGGAACGCATAGTGTGGACGGTACTATTGAATTCTATGTGTCCTTGCGTTTGTAAAAAATGGTCCGTTGCAAAACTGCACCAGAAAATGGACCTAGTGTGAACGAGCCCATACAACATTTAAATGATGGAGTAGACAGATTATGCTCTGCCTTGCCCATCTTTTTCCCCCTGATAAGCTGAATTATATAGATGATTGGACTATAAAAAAACAGTTAACTGCCATTAATAATGCAACCGATTTGATCAAATTCATCAAATTTATCTGAATATGTATTCCATGTATTGGGAGCTAAACAGTAGGCCTCTTTTCACGATCGATTTCCTATTGCTCTGCGCCTTCCACATCGGCACATATCAACAGGACACATTTCTCAGTCTTCATGGATTTAAGTTTTAATTTGGATTTTTTGGAAATACAGATCTCCATTTCAATGAAATTGCAAGCAACTACACTTTTGTCAACCTTCCATCTGTTCCTGTTTTAAAACTCCTTTAATCATATTCTTGTGAGTAGAAATCAATTGTATTCAACTAATGTTGCTATAGATCCACCTGGGTGGCCCCTAGGTCCCTAAAAAACATCTGCTATGTGCTCTGACTGTAAGTATGTTACAGTGATTAAGGGAGCAGCAGCTTGTGTGTCCAATAGTCATTGGAATGGAATCACATGAGAAGAAAAACTGCTAGATATAAATGGCGTCTTTAAGCTGTATTGACGGTATTGTCACTGTGGTACCTTCGTTTTCTGACGAACGATCGTGTCGGCCAACGCTTGTTCGGGAAAGACCGAAATTTCCATTGACCCGCGCTAGACTCTTATAGAGAAGTCCTTCCGCGGCCGAGGGAGAAACGCTCAGACTGTGTGTATGCAGATCTTTGCAAATGTTAGACAGGATCTTGCAAATCCTGTCTGTCATCTTTCCCTGATCTGTACTGTGTGGTACCCCAGGTTTAGAGAGGGTTCTAATGGTCTAGAAGCCTGTCAATGAAACCTAGAAAACAAATGAAATTGTAATTAGCTTAAGTAGATTGCAAGCTCTTTTGTTACAGTCACTGTGATTTTATATATGCTGGCATAGGAATGCATGGTCACACATGCTGATCTTCTGTTTCCGTTTCCCACCGTATAAAGTAATGATTTTTTTATATTCAGCAATTCACATTCATTAGAATATAGCTATTGTGAATCACTGTCAAACATAGGGTAACAATAGTTACTATGTTAAAAAATATTAAAGTGTTTTCTATTTCTCCTAAAAGGTGTCATGGTATTGATCCAGCTATCATTTTATTCCTTGAAATAAGTGTTTTTGTTATTAGCTTGTTTGTTCAATCACTATGGGATTAGCTATAGATAAATAATATTCTGGTATTGATCTGTTACTGATTAACGCTTTCCTCTACTAAAAAATAATGATTCTGGGCAGCTCACAGACTGTGGTCAGGATAGATAGATAGATAGATAGATAGATAGATAGATAGATAGATAGATTTATATGATAGCTATATCGATAGATAGATAGATAGATAGATAGATAGATAGATAGATAGATAGATAGATAGATAGATAGATAGATAGATAGATAAGATAATAAATAGATTAGATAATAAATAGATAGATAGATAGATAGATAGATAGATAGATAGATAGATAGATAGATAGATAGATAGATAGATAGATAGTTAGATAGATAGATAGATAGATAGATGGATGGATGGATAGATAAATAGATAGATAGATAGATACATTTATATGATAGCTATATCGATGGATAGATAGATATTAAATAGATAGAAAATAGTTGAAATATTACAAGTTTTCTATTTTTCCTTTGATAATACAATGATGAATTGTGAAGTGTGATAGACTTTCTATATATAGACAGATCTATATTTCACTGTGTCTGGACATTTTATATCCAAATATCACTCCTCAATATCTTATTTTTTTAAACTAAATTTGGTAATATATGACATTGTTTTATAAAGTATATTGTATTGTATATATTGTATATTATAGATATTGTGTTACATATATTGTATATTATAGATTTTGCATTATATATAGTTTATATTGTATATTAAATATATTGTATATTCTCTAGATATCGGTCAGAGCGATCCCCTGCCGTTCTTTCCAATTAATAACCTTTCGGTGCGAACCCCCCCCCTTCCCTATTGTGAGATGTGTGTTGATGTCTCTGGACATGGACAATAATAACTGTGTCCAGTGGGATAATATGTTAATAATAAAGTGTTGTTATTACATGGCTGGTATTGGTAAGGTACAGTAGCACAGTATAAATAAACACGGGGAAGGGATAGTGTGTGTGCACAGCTCAGTGTCTGTACACCGATCTCTCTATTCAAACCTGTACGCATTTCTATAGCTATTAGTCGCTATTAAATATACATTAATAGTATCTGCATCCTAATAATTTAAATGTTTTATCTGTAAGATAACAGACTGATATTGATCGGACCGATCTGTTCAATAATTATGTGTGTTATTGAGTTAATTATTGTATCCCTTGGTATAAAGGAGTTAATTATTGTATCCCTTGGTATAAAGGAGAAGATCTGTAATGCAGATTAATAGTGGACCCACTATCTGTGCAGATCAGTGTATATAGTGCATAGTACTATAAACCCAACGTGTATCTGTGTATATTATTTTGTACATTGCATAGTTTTCAGTCTATATACAGAGTATATCTGTGTAAAGTATATTGTGCATTGCATATAGTGTACAATCTATATATACCGAGTTTATCTGTGTATATTATATTGTACATTGTATATAGTGTACAGTATATACGTACTATATATACTGTACACTATACACAATGTACAATATAACCTGTGTATATTATATTGTATATTGTATATAATGTACAGACTATATATACAGAGTATATCTCTGTATATTAAAGTGTTCGTTGTATATAGTGTACAATCTATATATCTAGATTATATCTGTGTATATTATATTGTACATTGTATATAGTATACAATCTATATATATATATAGAGAGAGAGAGTATATCTGTGTATATTATATTGTGCACTGTATATAGTGTAAAGTCTTTATATATATATACAGTATATCTGTGTATATTATGTGTACATTGTATATAGTGTACAGTCTATATATATAGAGTATATCTGTTAATATTATATTGTACATTGTATATAATGTACAGACTATATATACAGAGTATATCTATGTATATTATATTGTACATTGGATATTGTGTACAGTCTATATATACTGATTATGTGTATATTAAATTGTACATTGTATACAGTGTAGTATATATATACAGAGTATATATGTGTATATTATATTGTACATTGTATATAGTATACAGCCCATATACACAGTATGTCCTTGTACAGGTAACATTAACAGCCTATCATTCATTCCCTGTAAAGGTCACTTATTATTCCTCCCCAATCATCAGCACTAAGCGATGACAGATAAGGTAATAAAATCCCAGTAATATAGGAGCTTTCAGGCCCTTTAAATGAAACCAATAAGGTGCAGTGTTAGTGAGTTGGGCTCATTACTGGGGGCAGCTCTGGATGTCTATGGTCTGTCTATGGGTGTGTGTGTGTGTGTGTGTGTGTGTGTGTGTGCTAGTCCAAGTCCCATACACACAATCTCTCTGGGTTTATTTGTTTTTCTTTTTATGGGGCAATGGGAACAGCTTTTAAAGTGGCTATAAAAAGGCTTTTATTTTCCTTAGAAGTGTTTGAAGATCTTTGGCTAAAGAATAAACCCCCTCGGTTTCCCCAATACAAGTTGTGACCTATAACTAGTTGGGGAGAAGGTAAGATTGTGTGATTGGGAAATGAACCCTGCATTCCTTCCAACAGGGTTATTATAGGGGGGAGGGGAAGGGGGAGGGGACCTGCAAGATTAACCCCTCCCTTGCCACAAAGAACTGACAGGTAGTGCTATTCGACCTGGCAGTTAAGCTGGGTACACACAATGAGATATTTCGGTCCGATCGACCGATAGTTCAGTGTATAAGGAGTTATCACAGACAATCTCACGCAAATCGCTACATTGTCGCTCATATTCCTCTAGTCTAAATAATGCACAAGACTGGTCACTGTAAAAGTATTAATGTGTTTAATAACCCTGTGTACCGTCTGCTAGAGAAGGGACTAGATCCCTACAGTATTCATAGACAATGACATCTCTCTCTCTCTCTCTCTCTCTCTCTCTCTCTCTCTCTCTCACTCTGTCTCTCTCTCTCTTTATATCCTTTTATATTCTATCTATCTATCTATCTATCTATCTATCTATCTTTTATATTTCTTTTATCTATCCTTCTATCTATCTATCTATCTATCTATCTATCTATCTATCTATCTATCTCTACCTCTATCTCTATCTATCTATCTATCTATCTATCTATCTATCTATCTATCTATCTATCTATCTATCTATCTATCTATCTATCCATCATATCTATCTATCTATCTATCTATCTATCTATCTCATATCTATCTATCATCTATCTATCTATCTATCTATCTATCTATCTATCTATTATCTATCTATCTATCTATCTATCTATCTATCTATCTATCTATCTATCTATCTATCTACTTGACCTTACCTCTACCTCTATCTATCTATCTATCTATCTATCTATCTATCTATCTATCTATCTATCTATCTATCTATCTATCTATCTATCAATCTATCTATCTATCTATCTATCTATCTATCTATCTATCTTTCTCTCTCTCTCTCTCTCTCTCTCTATCTTTCTATATCTGTCTATCTATTTTTTTACATTTCTTTTATCTATCCTTCTATATTCTATCTATCTATCTATCTATCTATCTATCTATCTATCTATCTATCTATCTATCTATCTATCTATCTATCTATCTATCTATCATCTTTCTTTCTTTCTTTCTTTCTTCTGTCTATCTGCCTATCGGCCTATCTGCCTATCTTTGATCTATCTTTCGCCCTCTATCGAATTTTAAACCAATATGTGTTCCACCAATAAGTGTTGATTACTATTTTCTGTTATTCTCCCACTTCCCTTCGTTATTTGTAATTGAGTAATCGGACAAATAACAGAATAAAGTGTCTAGACCATCTAGACCAATCGGATAGGTGTGTTTAATAAAGTGGCCGAGGTTGGACAATCCCACGTCTCATTTCTTTGTGCTGCAATATAAAAAAGGGGGAAAGGATGAATCAGATTTGGATCCTTCTGGGATGGATTTCCCCATAGTCTAGGGCAGGAAATCCAGACTCACCCAATCCAGGCCATTATACTACTAATAAACCATTAGCTAAAAACGATTGCAAACGAAATAATATAATTTCCCATGGAGTGGATTGAGGGCGGATGAGCATAATAAAGACACCCATGGATCTGGATGGATGGGTTACACCGTGGCTGCAAAAGTAGGAACTGGTAAAGCTGAATGAACGCTGCATTTTATTCCAAGAGAAAAAAAGAAACATTATTGCAAAGTCACCTTGTGTATAAATCGTCATAGGAATAGTGTTTCACGTCAATGTTGTAGTTAACCAGCTCTGACATCACCACTGCAGTTTCTTAAAAAGATTAGGATTTCTGTGGCAGTGGTAATAATAGGAAAGACACGTTGTATCTGTTTGGAGGTTTTTCTGCAAATGGAACAGTTATTTAGTGACCAGATGGGACAGTTTATGTGGAAGTGTTTTACCCTGTGGGTTAAATCTAGTGAGTCAATTTGAAAGATGCAACACATTGTGATAAATAATCTGTTTAAAGAGACATAAAAACAGCAGCAAACAACCCAGGACACACTTTATATTAAACTGCTCAGTTTACAACAAGCTGCTGACTTCAGATTGGAATAAGTTAAAGTAAAGTTTGTGTTTGCATGGGGAGAATGGATTGGATCCCCTGATATGGAAATAATTGTCTTTGCTTCCTTCCTGGCACAAAAAACACCCAGCAGCCTTTTCTTACATGATGGCAATGGCTCCAGGTACAGGATCAGAATGTTTACAGAAAGTGTAGATCAGTGATCATTTAACTGGAAGGTTTAATCACTACATTCTCCTCTGGGATAAATATGGTGGTCAGACTGGAGAACCTCCGCTGATTGGGTAACTAATGTCAATGGGAAAGTCTTGGTGTATTCTCAAAGTAAAATGCAGAGAGTTTGTCATTGCTTATAACTAAACAGAGGATGTTTTTTTTTACTCTCAGGTTTTCTTAAGTGTTTACAGCGAATTATTTTCTCTGGGTGATCAATAAATAGACATATGCAGTTAAGGCAGGAAGCACTAGGACCCACTGTGGCTGTAGTCAGTAAGTAGTGCTTGATACACACCTGTTTCTTACCTTCCAACATTAAAGCAATGTTCTTGTGTTAACCAATCAGTAAAACTGTCACTGCACTCAACATTATTATTGGTTTGACATTCATATTGGGTCAAACATCCAGTCATATAACGTCTAGCAGTCTATCCACCTTAAAGGTGCCCGTATACTTATCTGCGACATTCCCAAGACATTTCCCATACTGCATTTCCAAATCCACTTTAAGACCAAACTTATATCTGTAATGTCAATCTAAGGCTGAGGCCACACTTCAACGCACCAAATCACGCACACAATCGTGAGCATTTTCGCACGCAATTTCTGTGCGTTAGCGTGCATTGTTTCACGTTTGCACATGCGTTTTTGCTATTTTCAAAGAGAAAATGCATGCGCAAACGCGAGAAAAAATGTGCTAGTGTGGCCTAGCCCTTAATGTGTAATCCGGCTAAGGAATGTCACAGGAACATTGTAGATAAGAACCACTGGACAGGAAGATGTTAAAGGGACACTATACTGAAAAAATTACTTTGCCTCAACTTAATCTATAATTAAATACATGTAAGTAGCACTTCAATCCAGCACACATTTTGTTTAGGAGCAGTATCCCCCCCCCCTCTTTTAACCCCTCCCACTTCCATCCGACCTGACTTTTTTCCCACAAAAAAACTGTCAAGCCTGCACACAGCATACAGCATTCCAACTGTCAAAAATCTGTCACCATTCCAGCTACAGTAAAACTACTCACAGAAGAATAGTTTTTGAGAGCAAGGAACTTGATTGACAGCTAAAATATAAGAAAGTTTAGAATGGATATCTAAAGAAATAGGGGGCAGATCAACAAAAAAATGATACAGTGGTGGCTGGGAAGAATTATAGTTTCCAGTTATTGTCAATTTAAAATAACTTACGTTGGTTTAGAGAGCTTCCGAGTTAAGAAATAATTATAGCAATTGGCTCTGAGGCCTTTTTAGCATCCTGTCCTGGGTTCAGAGGCAGCCACATCTGCAAGGAGTTTATGTCCTTCCTGTGCTTGCATGGGTTTCCTCTGGGTACTCCCCCACAATGATAAAGACACACTAGTAAGTTATGGGGGGATGCTATATTACCCATTTTTGTACTATCAGGTTAGCATGTTTTTTTTTTTTTTTATAAAGTTAGTGCTGGCTGTCTTACCTGACCGGAATCCCGCAATGCAGTTAAGGTGACCATACAATAGGCCAATTTTGTGTACAATCCGACATTTGATTGGCCGAAAAAGTGTACATTTTCCCGTTCTTACTATGAGACAATAGAATAGACATTAGTAATATAGGTCGTAATTTCGATAAGGAAAGTCGTTTTTTTAAATCGATTGGTAAAATGATTGTAGTATTTTCTGAAGTTCCGATTACACAATAGACAACATTCAACATTAATCACAAAACAAAATGAATATCAAACAATATGTCAAATGTATGGCACATCTACATACAATTAACATTGTACATCTGTCTATCAAAGTGTTGGTCAGTTTTAAAGCATTATGGTATTGTGGGATCAAGGTCAGGTAAGACGTCTGTTTTTACTTTCTGCATCAGCCCGTATGTATCTGAGATAAAGTGCTAAGTTTGCAAGATTTTTGTGACAAGGCCTGGTTATTTCACAATATGTTAAGTGCTATATAAGAAAATAAATACATACATGCAAACAGGAACCAATTGACAGCTCCTCTTACTTATTACATGCTAGGTAGTCTCCAGTACCTAAAACCTACCATCCAACTGCCCTCTTGCCCATTTCAGTCTTACAGAATGATTATTAATTATCCTGGGTAAATACTGCACATTCCGAGGGATTTCCACACATTACTATTAAATAAAATAAAGATGTTACTACAAAAGTGAAAGGAAGCTGTTCATACAAAAAGGTGAAGCTGCATAAAGCAGTACAGGCTCAAAACATTTTTCTTCCTCTCCCCCTGCTGGGCAATTCACTACTGTACGATTGTCGGCCTAAGTGGTTGGTTTCAAAAAGTTTGTCACGTCTGTATGAGTATTAAAGCTAAGTGCACATTATATAAATCTTGTTTAGAACAATTGTTATATAATCACACCAATGATACAGTTAGGGTGCTTGACTGTTGTGATCTCCAGATGGTGACTGCAGGAAGGTATCAGTTAAAGTCTGCTCTGTACGCAATATTGGGACACTTGAAGCGTTTAAACACTATGAGAGAGCATCTTGCTCTCAGTTTTCAGTATTGTGATACTTTAGGACAGGGGGAAAGTCAAGTAAGCTAATAAAAATATTTATATGCATCAGAATTGGTCAGAGTTAAAAAAAAAAAAAAAAAAAAAAGCAATGTAATATTTAGGTAATGTTACCTTTAATATTTAGTATTAAAGGTAACATTACACATTCTTAGAGATTTTAAAACTGGTGTAATTATGGGATAAAACTTTTCCTTTAAACACTGAAACTCTGAGAGGACTTTTAGAGCAGCAGCAAGATCTGATGGGATATTATGTAGGATTGTGGACTTGAACAGATGATGGCTGTGATTCCCACAGAATCAAGCGTAAAGAACAATGTATATGGTGTCTATATTAGGGATACTGCCACTACTTGGGTGGGGGGGGATAATTTATTTAGGGATAGGTCCCACTATGTGTGTTGCATTCCGTTTTGTGTGTGTTTTGCGAATCACAATGTAATTTAAAATTCAATGGAAATCACGAGAATCCCACTATAGTTCCCACTATATAACTTTGGAATCTGTGTGGTCCATTTTTTATCTGCATTTTTTTATCTGGTCCGTATGTGTCAGAATTATTATAATATTTAATAACAGTCTATGGGAACAACAAAAAAACAAAAAACGCAGACACACACGGACAAACTTTATTTTTGCTTTTTTGTGTGTTTTCTACAGTGTTTCCTGTTAATTTTCCAAAAACTGCACACACACACAAAGAGACTGGAAACGTGGACACACACAGACAAATGCGTAGAAAAACTCATGTCTGTTAACCTGCAAACGGACTGGAACACAGACAAAATGCATTGTCCTAAATGCACTCAAGACGGACAGCACAACACAACGCACAGAGTGGGACTTTGCCCTTAGCCCTCAAATAAAAGATTCAGTGAACAATTCATATTTTGTAAGTGACTTGTCTGTACACACATAAAATATTTATTTTACATTTCTAGTTTTTTTTCAAATGGAAATAATATTTCTCGATGCCTGTAAATGAAGGTTCTTTTTATGGGCACTAATAATACCCCTATTACCCATTCTCTTTTCACCACTTATAATACCTAAGGAGATGCATTGATACGGGTTATTGTAATGCACAATTCAAGCTGTTTTACTAAGCTAAATAAGAACACAAACTTTAGTTTAAAGACAAACTATCTTATGAAAATGCTTTCAAATGTATTATTTTTTTAATATAATGGGTAAAATGTCAGTTTGTAATAATACTAATAATCTATAAATAAACTAAAGTTTAAGTCCAGTTGATCTAACTAAATACAACAGATATACCATGACCTGGATGAATGAGAACCTTCACAAGCATGTGCGCAATTGTCTTTTTTTTCCAATTCAGATGAACGACCAACATCGGCTGCCCACGGATACAAAATTACCGCTGATATTTTGCCACTGCCAACTGAAATTGGTCAAACGGCCCAAAATATCTGCTCATGTGTACCCAGCCTAAAGAAATAATGAAGAAAATCTCAGACCCAGAATTTTGATTAGTGACATCTCTATTGGTCCTATTAAGATGTCAGTATACTGGGATTTTTACCTCCTGATGTTCCCATGGCCAACGTTTGGACAACCCCCTAGTCTCATTATTTTTGTCCTGAATAGGCCAAGACGGGATAACATCAGGAGGTAAAACCGCCCAAAGGTTAGTTTGTATTTAGACATTAGATTCGTCAATCGAATGTTGAATCTATGAAATGTCTAAACAGTAAATGGCTTATATAAAGCAATGCACTGTAGGCTAACCAAATTGTATGTGTCTATTTACATATCCACATTCAGCCAAACTAGAGGGTCTTCATTGTACTGTTTTTTGAAATCAAGGTCCTAATTGCTCTAATAGTAAGGAATCAATATATTGAATTTTTAGGCTATTGTGATTTTCGAGGAGTATGTACAGACAGGCCTCACAGTATCTGAAGAATCCATTTTGGCAGAATTCTGGTAATTCTTTTGCAATTGACCATTTTAGCACCTGAAAACAGATTTCTTCTGGAATATTATGGTTATCTTTTTTTTACCAACCGTGAAAACCTTTTACTGTTGCTCGTTTTACCCTATAAAAAGGAAATAACAATTTACCAAATACCATAGGAGTAAACCAAAACTGCAAGAAAGAGTATCAGTAACTGCATTGCTTGTATCTATCTTTGAAGTTAAAATCTCCAAAGCAAAAATGTTAACATGATTCCGAACAAGCAGATTAGACTAGACCTTTATCCTGACCATACTGCCTTTCCCTTCTCTAATGGAACCTAATATTTGTTTAGTTGTTTGCTGTCAGGTCTTTGCTCTATTATGGCTGGATCTTGGTTAGAGAGACCTGCCAAGCTGCATTTCATGATGATAATCCACACTGTGGACAAGCAGGCGGCTATAGAAAAACACAGAAAGTGATTATACACCATCATGTATGTGAACACCTTGGAGTCCAGACAGTCCTCTAACTCCTCCCAAGAAATACTATTTAGACTGATAAGTTACAGCTTTTGACCCCTGTGCTCAAAACTAATACTCCATAATCTTAGGTAAACAGAAACAGAGAAACTCCTGGGGAGAAGATCTCTCTATCTGATTACTTCTGCGGATTATACGCATAGCGGGTAGATCCTTTCAAACACATATTTGTTCATGATTATAATATAGCGATTGTCAGATAGCTTAACATTGTGATTTTTTTCCTCTTTGTTTATAAAAAGGAATATTCAATGGATGGCTTCTTAGATGTTCCTTATATTTTCATATTGTCTCTAACATAGCTGCACTGCTCGACAGGGAAAGTCTTGTCTTGGCACCTATTCCTCCCACAACAACAAGCCTTCTGGGTAATTTCAATGTTTTCAATATATTGAAAGCACTCTCATTTTTATGTAATGCATTAAACTGCAGCTTTCAAATTAACCCGTCACTTTTAAACAAGGGGGAAAAAAAACCTATAACCAACATTTGCCACGCCATAACAGTTAAATTCATAAAGGTGCTTGTTTCCCACAGACAATCCCCAAACAATGATGTGTTTGCTAATGTAGGGATTCATGTGGGTAGGGCCATCCCACATGATGATTGATTGTCCTAATACATCTCTGAGATTTTTTTGGAGGAAAATCATTGCAAAGATCCACAAAGAACTATACCATTCTCTGCTATTTAAACAAAGTGCAATAAACATAATATTGCACAACTGTCATTCAAAATGATGTGAAGAAGGACAACTAAAGTCTATTTACAAAAGCCTCTGCACAAACTCTTCTGAATAAATTTACCATAGCTGCTATATTTAAATATGCATTGAAGGTAAAGTAAAGGCTAATGAAATGGTTTCAGTGGAAAACTGAAGTGAACAACACTTTATATCAGTGGTATTGACATGCAGTTAAAAAAAGTTGAAGAAACAGGCAATCGGCTGAAAAAAAGAAAGCGTGGCTAGAAAGCGTGGCTACGCAAGCAAAAAATGGTCATTTTCTGATTATCACCCCAATACCTCTCATTTCCTAAAATACAAATTTTCTATATGATCACAGGCATCCATTGTCAGATCACTATCCCAGACAGGTCCAATAGGATAACAGGTCATCAGAATAAGGATGCCATTGGTGTGAGCATCTCTCTTACTGATGGAAGTTAATTAACACTTGAAAATTTCCACTAACAGCTCATTACATGTAATCATTAATAAATATAATCAAACATGTCCAATTGAAAACATATTACCAATTCCCATGGAATAATTCCAACTGTGATTGGTTATCTGGTTATTATATATGCATCAACAGTTGCCTAAGCCCTGTGTTGCATGGGCTAGGTTTGTGTAAGTTTCCTCCAAGTACTGCAGTTTCCCCTAAAAACATAAAGACATACTGATAGGTTGTGCAAATGAGATAAACTAAAACTTAGTGATTAGTTGCATTGAAAATTAAAACCAATATTTCCTCCCAATCCACAAATACCAGCCTTGGTGGTCAATTGGGGCTTAAAGGGCATCTATACCGAAAAATAGGTTATTTTAAATTGATCATAACTGGAAACTATAATTCTTCCCAACCACCACTGTATATATAATATATATACAGAAGACGTTATATATAATATAACATCTTATATTTCAGCTGTCAATCAAGTTCCTTGCTCTCAAAAACTATTCTTCTGTGAGTAGTTTTAATGTAGCTGGAATGGTTTTGACAGTTGGAATGCTGTGTGCAGGCTTGAGAGTTGGTTTGTGGGAAAAAAGGTCAGATGGAAGTGGGCGTGGTTAAAAAGGGAGGGGAGATACTGCTCTTAAACAAAATATGTGCTAGATTGAAAGCATGCAGCAACACACGCAAATCAGTAAGCGCTACTTACATGTATTCAATTATAGATTAAGATGAGGCAAAGTAATTTTTTCAGTATAGTGTCCCTTTAAATATTTACCTGTGTGTACCAGCCGTAACAAAAAGGTAGAAGGCAAATCAGACATCTGGGCAAAATCGGAGACACCCCACCAACCTGGACCGAACAGGTAAATAGCCATGTTATTAGGAAATAACTATTGTCCTAGTATAGGGGTGCCTAACTTAACAGAAATATAATATAACGTTAATGCATTTAACAGCATGTTACAGTCAGTATTACTGTAAAGTAGCACTGTGGGTTGCATAATCTTTAAGGGTTGCACAGTCTAGATAGCACAGAAATCTTTGGAGGACTTTAACCATCAAATGTTAACATATTGGTATATTTTTTATTATATACTATAATAACTATCTCAGACTGACTGATTTCTCTGTAACTTCCTAATTTTACACTTTTACTTACAATTATAATACATTATACACATTAATTACATTTATAAAATATATATTATCCTCTGGATTTTCTTAAATGATCCCTCTGTTGTGTGACTTAATAAAGATTATTTTGGGGAACCTTCTTTATTAAGGGTACAGAAGAGAAAGAATCCCCTGGGGTCCATTTGTTCATACTATTTATTATATTTTATTGATAGAAAATAAGCAGTGGTACCGGCCCAACCTATTTAACTTCCAACACTGAAGATTGAGCCACTAGTATTAAGAAGGTTTGGTCACAGATGTCTGGGATAAAATCTATTAATTTCAAAAAGCACATCTCCACGGAAACCACTCAATAAAATAGAAAAGTTGTAGACAACCTTCCAGAGCAACAATACAATAAGGCAGCAATATCACTATTGCATTAAATGATTACAAATGGGATCTGATGTAAAAAAGGTAACTATAGTAGAAAAATCGACTTTAGATTTGAAAGCTATAAGTAATGTACGCTATACAACATGATGTATGCAGTTACAACCATTTTCACAGTGTAGATATAGCCATTAGAGGTTGAACAGTGGTTGAACAGTGGTTTTTCAGCAATATACATGCTCAGTATCTTCAAACGCATAGCACTTAGGTGGAGATACAGAACCAGGTGCTATGTGCATGATTTTATGCATGCTAACCCCCTAGGGCTGATGAAAGTTGTAGCGGTTGCTATGTGGAAAAAAAAAGGTTCTAACCTAGAACATTGCATGGTATGCAATAAAGTTTTGTCAATTTCAACCCACAATTACAGATTGATCAGTACATTAACAGGATACCTCAATGAAAATTAACGGGATATAACTGTGAATTGTGTACTAGACCTGAGATGCATCCTAACTGTCCCCACTCACAACTCCCATTTGACATGCTGCAATAGAACATGTCAGAGGATATGTGGACATCCCTTAAGACTTGAAGAAAAAAGGTTTAGGTTTCAAGTTCGGAAAGGGTTTTTCACTGTGAGAATGGTAAAGCTATGGAACTGTCTTCCAGTGGACGTTGTTATGGCAGGTTCATTGGTCAGTTGGATGAGTTTCTGCAAACAAGGAAAGTTACAAGTTACTGGTATTAATACATAAAGTAGAGTTTATCCAGGGAAATTTCCGACTGCCACTTGGAGTCAGGAAGGAATTTTTTTCCCCTTCATTAATTTGGTGGTTTTTTTGTGGATCAACAGTTAGGCAATGAAGATATTGCTAGATGGGTTGGACTGGATGGACATATGTCTTTATTCAACCTCAAATACTATACTATACTACACTAGTGTACCTATTAGGCTGGTACACACGGCCGGACTATTTGTCACGATTTGTTTGGGACAAATGTCCGTTGGTCGCGTCAAATTCGGAATTTTCCAGCACGTCCGATCGTTTGCTCGATCCGGACAAACGAACGATCGATGTCGGTCGTGTCCGGCCGCCCCACACAGCCGATATTTTCGCCCAAAAATATCGGCTGGTGTGTACCCAGCCTTAGTGTTAAAATCTCGATCTGCATAACAGACCGTATTCAATTGTTCATACAGGTAACAACACAAGTAATGTGCTGCACTGACATCAATTCCAAAAGGTATTAAAATAGTTCTTGTATTTTCAGTTAGAAAATTCCAGCATATATCACCTATAGTCTGTTTCCTTCCCATAAGTAAAAATGTGCATGGTTTGTGAGTGTGGCCTCTGAAGTTAATGATGCCAGGATCTTTGTGCCTATAGGCTCTTGAGGTGTAAATCCAACCCTGATAGTTGGCATTATGTCTTTGTGTTACTACCTCAATGATTCAGGGTTAGTATTAAAAGACAAAAGAGTTGTTCCTCCACCCCCTTTTGGCCCAGGGCCTAACCAATGAGTAGACCCTCTCTGCAAGATGCACTTCTTCCTATTGGATAGATCCCTGATTTAGGTGAGGCCATGCTTAGACACAACATTTCACCATTAAGAATGAGGCTGCTTGGAGAAAATATCACATCAAAAATTAAAAAACAATCAAATTATTATTAGTACATTTTCTAAAATTGACCAAAAAAAAAAAAAAAAAAAAAAAAAAAAATATATATATATATATTATTATAATATAATATATATATATATATATATATATATATATATATATATTCCCATCCATTAATTAAGGTTGTGTTCAACAACATCTGGTGAGTTCTTCTTGTGCCTTTTCTTTCTTCTTTAAAAATCCTTCTACAGTTAAATTTTACAAAAATATTCAAAAATTAGCTACAAAATGTGCTTATTTTTCTTTTTTGATCGCTGCTTTAAAAGAAACCTTTATGTCCTGACATCATGATAGACTGCAACATGCATAAATATTTAATAAATATAATAAATGCTCAGAAGACTAAAGACATCCACTTGAGATGTAAAGAAGTAGGAAGTGGCGGAGAAAATGTAGTTATGTTTTAAACCTCCCATTCCAGCTGTAAAGCTGTAATACATAAAACATTTTGATAACAGAGGGGATGAGTAGAACTCAATATGAACCAGTTGAGGGGAAGTGTTGGACAGCTGAGAGAACAGACAGATTCTAGGGATACACATCCCCATGTGTATATTTCAACCTGAAAAGTTAAGCTTCTTTTACCACTAGATGTCCCAATCTCTCATTACCTTAATATTGGGGAGGTAATAAAAAAAGGGTGAGGTTGAGGGCAAAACTGTGACCTAGGCTGGGACCTAGATGAATTCTATCTACCGTGCTTCTTTAGGGATTGAAGAAATAGAACAGAATATTCCTTCTAATTGTACTTTTTCTAAGTTATGTAGAAATAGCAGTATTTATATGTATGTATGATATATATATATATATATATATATATATATATATATATATATATAAACATAAAAAAGATAATCAATGCACATTCCTAGGCCCCATACAATATCATATTATCTGCATACTGGCATACATTATAAACAAAGGGGTTTTAGTATACATTACTGTGATCACATTAATGAAAAGCCTTCCAACCACGTCAAGGTAACCCCAGTCTGGAAGGTCCTAACTTCTAACCTTTTTACATTTCTATTACTTCAATTACAATTAGCAAACTTTGCATTTCTCATTCTTACACATTGGATCCATATAACAGGCTCTCTCACTTCCCCCCAGCCCTTTGGCTTTTTAAAATGAGGGGAGAGACCACCCAGTGCTTTATATAAAAGGCATAGGACCTCCCATTAAAGGGGTGTGTTGGGGGTGCTATTACCACATAGAAGCTTGACAATGCTTCATAAAAAATACATACAATACAAAGATTGTGGAAGCACTCCAATTAGGCTAATTTACTATTACATTTTGCGGAAGTGCTACTGATCTGGTTAAACATACATTTATACAAACATAGAAAGAACAATCAATGCACATTCCTAAGCCTCATACAATATCATATTATCTGCACACTGGCATACTTTATAACAAAGGGGTTTTAGTATACATTACTGTGATCACATGATGAAAAGCCTTCCAACCACGTTATTAGATTGAGATATATATATATATAATAATTATATTATATAATATATATTATATATATATATATAATACAGAGTATACAAACAAGGGGATAAGTGAAAGCAATTATACAGAAAATAAAAAATTAAATATAATTTCATACATAGGTTAAGAAACCATATATACAAAATATGTATAAATTGATAAAAGTGCAGCATGCCTTGACACATTAGGAATGAGATCCTTGCCTGAAGAGCTTACAATCTAAGGGATATATTCAAACATGAGAAGTTACTGGAAATAGCTCTTCCATCATTTCATGCTACAGCTGCAAGTAGCCTTTTCCATCCTGTAGAACATGCAATACAAGGTGGCAATGTTGCACACCTAAAAGCAAGCAAAATTTGGATATCTACTTGCTTTATTCCAGTAAGAAGAACAGCAAAAAGTACATCAAAAAGTACAAATACATCATTACAGCAACCAAATCAAAGAGTGTGAGTTTTGCATGAAACTTGTTGGGAGAACATGAAAACAATTTTTTTTTATTCAGGGCATAATTTTGTAAACTGGGAGCTAATAAATAATAGCAAAATACGAAAGATGAAAAAAAAAGTGGCTACTCACAGGGACTTAAATCAAACAAGTGGTCAAGACCACGAAATGCGGCACTCAGGAACCCACTTTGGGGTGTTGTCACACATTTGATATGTATCTTTAATAAATGTTTATTCTTTGATTTTGAGTATTCGTGTGTAGCCACTGTTTCTTCCATCTCTGGTATTTTGCTATTATGCACTATACTCCCTTTCTAGGACTGTGACCAGGAGCTGGGGGAGGAGACACTATGGAAGACGCGATGCATACTCACGGACAAGTTCCCACGATGGTCTACAGGCAGGGGCGTATCTAGGGTCTAAGAAGATCCGGGGCACTCCTGGGCACTCCAAAATTTTTTAGGCCACGCCCCTTTCTCCGCCCCAATAGGACACACCCACTAAGTACTTAATGAGATGGCCAAAAAGACACAGACAGAACAGATAGATAACCACAAACATAGAACACACAGCCCGATAGTGATAACAGACAGAAAGACAGTGAAATAGACAGACAGAGATAGAGTTGGATAGAGAGACACAAATTAATGACACAAAGGCACAGTAAACTGGCAATATCATTATATATGGTAGCAATCTGTAATTTAAACTTACTGTTGTGTTCAGTTGTAGTCAGTCGCTTGGCCATACCTTTGGCCAGGGAGACCTTCTTGTACCTTTTACATGGACCTCTGCCCCTATCTATCTGTCCTCTCTCTCTGTATATCTATCTATCTAACTCTGCTATCTATCATCTATCTAACTCTGCTATCAATATATCTATCTAACTCTGCTATCTATCTATCTAACTCTGCTATCTATCTATTCTGTCCCTCTCTTCTCTCTGTATCTATCTATCTAACTCTGCTATCTATGATCATCTAACTCTGTATCTATCTATCTAACTCTGCTATCTATCTATCTACATATTAGTTATCTAACTCTCTGCTATCTATCTATCTATCTAACTCTGCTATCTATCTATCTATTCTAACTCTGCTATCTATGTATCTATCTAACTTGCTTCTATCTATCTAACTCTGCATTATCTATCTATCTATCTATCTATATCTATCTAACTCTGCTATCTATCTATCTATCTAACTCTGCTATCTATCTATCTATCTATCTATCTATCTATCTATCTATCTAACTCTGCTATCTATCTAACTCTGCTATCTATCTAACTCTGCTATCTATCTAACTCTGCTATCTATCTATCTAACTCTGCTATCTATCTATCTATCTATCTATCTATCTAACTCTGCTATCTATCTATCTATCTATCTATCTAACTCTGCTATCTATCTATTTAATCTCTACTATTATCTATTATCTATCTATCTATCTATCTATCTATCTATCTAACTCGGCTATCTATCTAACTCTGCTATCTATCTATCTAACTCTGCTACTATCTATCTATCTATCTATCATCTATCTCATCTATTATCTACTATGTATCTATCTAACTCTGCTATCTATCTATCTATATAACTCTGCTATCTATCTATCATATAACTCTGCTATCTATCTATCTATCTATCTATCTATCTATCTATCTATAATCTATCTATACTACTATCTATCTAACTCTGCTATCTATCTAATCTGCTATCTATCTATCTATCTATACTATCTATCTATCTATCTATCTACTACTATCTATCTATCTATCTAACTCTGCTATCTATCTAATCTCTATCTATCTATCTAAATCTGTATCTATCTATCAACTCTGTCTATTTCTATCATCTAACATCTCTATCTATCATCTATCTAACTCTGTATCATCTATTATATAACTCTGCTATCTATCTATCTATCTATCTAACTCTGCTATCTAACTCTGCTATCTATCTAACTCTGCTATCTATCTATCTATCTATCTAACTCTGCTATCTATCTATCTATCTATCTATCTATCTAGGGGCACAAGTCAGGAAAACATTCGGGGCACTTTGCAAAACATCCGGGGCACGTGCCCCGAATGTTTTAACGTAGATACGCCACTGTCTACAGGTGATAATTTAGATGAATAACCGATTGTGACAGTTCTACATACAAGAATTAAAACTCCTGGTCAAAACCTTTACACAAGTTGTGGTCACCAAGCAAAAGTACATTTTTTCCTGAAAATTTACAATATTTAGAAACCAAGGGCTATATTTTCTGTAAAATGCTATAGGTTGATCCATTGTGTCACCCTTACACATTTTAATTGTTTATTTAGTTTTGAAATCTCTATATAAAGACTGGGGGACACTTTGATTTTTTTTATTATTGTCCATGAGGGTCAATATACCCATACACAGAGTCCTTGCTGAATGCTAAAAACTGTCACAGATCTCACACGAATGACCCACAAATTCCTTCAAACTCTGCCTTTAGCTTAAATTGCCCAAAATGTGATAGATAATAAGGTAAAATTTAAATTCCAATTCACATTGGTTATCTCTTTAGGGAAATAATTAAAAAAATGTCTACAGTACAAACAAACTAGTGTGTCTCATCTGCACCTTATTCTTAACTAACACATGGTCCCTTCCACCAGCTTAAACCGGTGTTCCTAGGGTTTTTGACACCTGAAACAACTTTTAAATGCTGCCTTACGATAGATGGATGGCGGCACATGAAGTAGGCATGGCTTCATCAGGGAACATAGGTGTGGAGGTGGGAGTGGTGTGCTGACTAACACTGATTGGTGGTCTGGTGCTGAAATGCAGTATTGCATGAAGGAAGATTTTTTTTTTTAACCGCTGCCTTTTAATTGTTCTGCAGGTGTGCGCCGTGAGCAAATGTTTCAGTTTGCTTCATGGTACCCCTGAGCCTAAAGAAAGGTTTTCATATGTGGCGCAATTTTGCCCCATCATAGCTCCATTCCACTGCACATAAAAAACGTATTTGAAAAAATTTGAAGAATAAAGCATGATGATTGAAAGACTATAACAAGGTTTCATTAATTGTTTTAGTTTATAACCAGAACATCAGTGACTCCGGTCAACAATAAGTTATGTGTGTATTACATCCTTTACAGAAGTCTAACATATCAAGTATTATTGTAATAGGATGTCATTCCAATCTGATAGACCCTCATTCAGAGAGACAATTGAAGATAAAACAGGTCTTCCCCATGGAGGTCCCCCAGGGGGCTTCTCAGTTTCCAGCTGTTTATAACCCTGTCTGCATGTCATTTGCATACATTACTGTATTACACTCATACAGCTTAATATGCCATTGATGATTGTACAGTAAATATAGTAATAAAACGACAGTACAAACATCCAATAGCACAATGTTATTACTTTTATATTTTCTATTCCAGAAATATAGTTCACTGGCCTGAATTTTCAAAACAAATCTTTTCATACATTCAATTACATTTTGTGTTATTAAGCATAGGTCTGATTTAAAATAAGTCACTTCTCAGAGAACAAAGAACTCACCTCCCAACCTTCCAATGCCTTTCCCGTTCTTTTTTGCGACCGACATACGATCGCAAAATGAAGAGGCCAGGTGGGACTGTCAGAATCATATTCCCCCTTCTAATCTGAAAACTCAGATTCTGGGGGCAAGCATGCTAGTGATAACTGAGCATGAGGCAACACTGGGAGAGTAAATTTTATATCATGCAATTCACACATACCAACAGTTACCCTTCCAGAGTTTATGATAATAATACATTTGATTGACAACTGAAACAAAATATTTCAGATTAGATATCTAAAGAAACCGGACAGATAAACAAATAATGGTACAGTGATAGTTGAGGAATAAAATATTTTTTCCAGTAATGGGCATTTATAAAAAACATATTTTTTTAGTTTATATTCCCTTGAAGAGGTTCTATTGTATATTAAACTTCCACATTCCTGTGATGCAGTAAGTGATCTTCGCATCAAATTGCTATTTCAGTTTTCTCCATGCCCCGCTGCTACCGCTATTTAGTGTTGAACCTCACTTAAAGTGTATGTATACTAAAAAAAATTACTTTGCGTCATTTTAATCTATAAAATAAATATGTGTAAGTAGCACTTACTCTGAGGTGTGTGTGTTGCTGCATGCCTTTAATACAATACTTGTTTTGTTCAGGCCACTGACCTGACTATTTTCCCACATACCAATTGTCAATACTGCATACAGCATACAGCACACCAACTGTCAAACTATTCCAGCTACAGCAAAACTGCTTACAGAAATGCTAAAACGTAAGATGTTTCAGAATGGATATCTTAAGAAATATGGGGCAGATCAACAAAAAAAGGTACAGTGATAGTTGGGATGAATTATAGTTTCCACTACTGTGTAATAAAAATTTTTTTCCCAGTGTACATACTCTTTAAGAATTATAAAATCAGTGGAAATGGGCATATCGCAAAAATTGGCGCTGCACTGGCACCTATTTCTGCATCTCCCTGATTGTTTTGATGCTTTTATTTTTCATTCCTGTCTCCTGGTAACATAAACATTAAGAGTTTGTAAGTAAATTTATGTAAGTAAATTCATAAACACAACTAAAACACAGGAAATAGCAACATCAAGGGCCCTTCAGACAGAACATCTCATCTGTATTGCTCTATGGAAGAAATTCCTGGCTATTTACCAGGTCATCAGGTGGAGAAACATCACCCCTCTTGCCCTTGATTTGGTCACTGGCTAAACAGAAAAGGTCTTATACATTACAATTATACATTATTAAACTAATAGAATGTACACACACTGGATTCCACACACAACTCCCCGCGTTTCAGTCAATAATTGTACTTGTGGCTGTTTAGTTTGTTAATCCACCAAAAGGGCTGTTAATTGTCCCCTCATGCATTGTGGGACATGTGTGTCCAGGGTATGTACAAGTCATTTTTGCCTTATTCCCAGAAGAAGTAGGATTTATTTAGTTAATGCACACAGCTGCTCTGAACATATATCCCTGTCATAGAGAATGGGTGTCAGTACTCAAACAAATTTATAGAAGTGTACCACATTTTTCTGATAGGTGATAATATGGGCGATAATATTTAATAACTTATTTAGCTTTGTAAGTTTATATTTAAAGGAGATCTAAACTGAAATTTGTAATATCAAACTGTATCTTTAATATCAAGGTGCTTGAACGGCGAACCAGTCATATTGTCTTCTGAACCCTTGACTAAGGTAAAAAAAAAACAAAACCTATATAGACCAAAGCAGGATTATCCTCAATGCAACCAAGGTAGTTGCCTAGGGCTCAGTGAACACCAAGGGCCCAGCTTCAGTATTACAGCCCAAACAATAAAATATTATAAACAATGGGGCCCCAAAAGACCTAGGGCCCCATTAGGACTTAATCCATCTCTGATACAGATCATATAAAGTAGGCTACAAACTGGGACTTTGAAGAAGTTCAGTACTTCACATGCTTCTCAATACAATGAGATGGAATTTCCTTTTTAAGTCTATCAGGAAGTTACAAACTAAGATACAGATCAAAGGTCAGTCATATACGAACAAAAAGAGAATTAGCCCATTATCAGTTGAGTACAAACAAGTATATTTCTTGCCAAAACTGGCCTCAACTGAGCATACAATAGAAATAATCATTGTTTGGGATGATAACTTGCTACATGGAAATATGCACAAATGATCAAGACCTCAAAAAATGGAATGATAACAATTGGTCACTGATGATGGTCGTCGGACACGGCCAAAAACCCATGTGATTATTTCGTCCCAATCGACTGATACACTGAACTATCAGTCAATCGGACTGTAATATTGCATGGTGTGTACCAGCCATTAAGCACCCTATACACGGGCGTGATATTTGGATAGATTTCGATTTTGCAATCGGATTGCTCAAAATGACAAAACACATTTTTTCATTTTTCCGACATTGCCTAGCAGTTTATTGGAAAAATAAAGATTGTCCCAGACAGTCCATCTTCTGTCCTAATCTCTCCCGCAGTTTCAGCTGAATCTGCAGAAAGATCCTCAAGGAAGGAACTTCGAGCTGTCCTTACAATCGGATTTCTGATCACTGCCCTCGATCATAAATACTATTGCAAAAAAAGTCTGCCCATGGGACATGTCTTCCATTAGGAGGCAATAAGGAGTTCTCTTAAGTGCTTACACACATGCGATTGTGAGTGCTGACCCACCATGTGGATCATCAACAAGCTTTTGCTGACAAAGTCCCATACATGGCATGATTATCTGCTGAAATGGCTGTGCATGCACATTGAGCATCTCGGGTCGCTTACTGTGATCGTGTGTATGAGGCTTAAAATATTGGCCTGGGTGAGCACCACTGCCTAAAAAATATGCAAAATTAACATCTATTAGTGGATCCCTAGGGATTGCATCAAGGAGTGGATATATTTTATCTCCTGTGGTCCGTTGAGAAAAGATTTATTATGTAGATGTACAACAGCCTCTATGTAGCATTAGGAGCACAATAATTCATTAATTAATATAGATAGGAACATAAGACAGTCGGTGATCTCCAGTAATCGTCAATGGTGACACCGACCTTTCTGGATCTAGGAAAAAAGTAACTAAAGAAGAAACCTGAAAAGTACTTTTAGTATTGATTTTATTACAATATCTAATTACTGTGGGAAAGTAGTTTATCTAGTTCCAGATCAGTAACTAGTTTACTATTGGGTACCTTGTTCTAAACAATACAACACTGATTATTTGCAGAATTTTTTAGTTTATTTTCTATTTAACAGTTAAGGTGCATACATTATGCTGCCTAGAAAGGGGAGTTATTTCTGCGCCGCAGAGCAGGAGAGTGTAATGTGGAGAGCAGGTTTGTAAGGCACAGACTATTTCTAGCAAGAACAAAAGTTGATCAAACCTTGGGTGAAACACACCTACATTTAGAAACCACAGAAGAGCAGAACACATTACACAATAACTGATGTGTGTTTTTACCATAGGATTTCTCATGTGATACAAGCACTTCGTAAACATGACCTTATTTGCTATGGAGTCTCTATTAAGGTTAAGATTAAAAACACAGTAAACTGAAATTATCCCTCTTTCCTGAACGAGCCCTCGGCCGACCCAAACGTTTTGCGGCCGTACGCTCATTCAGAAAGGCTAAGTACACACAGTACTGATAAAGCCCTGATTGGTCAATTCTTCTGATTGGTCAATTTTTCAATGCTTGGTTTACATGGTTTACATTAAGCAATCATTTTTTCCGATTTTCTGAAATCTGATTAGTTAATGTAAACTAAGCATTGAAAAATTGACCAATCAGAAACGGATTAGGGTTTTCTGCAAACCTATATAAAGAGGTGCACACCTCTGCGGAGCTTAGAAGTTATCGTAGTAGATGGCAGAAGAAAGAAGCGGCTAGCAACATCAGCTCCGCTGAGGCCAGCGGTGCCAGTGTGCTCACTATCAGCCACAGTGAGCCTGTCTGGCATCGGCGACCTCAGTGGTGTTGGTGTTGCTAGCCCAACGATGTCACATTAGACGCAGGGGTACTTCTCGGGGTCGGTGGCCTCAGTGGAGCTGGTGTCATCGGATGGAAGACAGAAGACGCCACCCAAGGGCTCTTTTAAGAGCCGCTGGGGGTCCCAGTTTGAGCTGCGGGAGCCCCAACAAAGGCACTTAAGTGCCGCAAGGGGCAGGGGGGTGTCCTGGTTCGAGCTGTGGGATCCCTTAAGCCCCAAAGGGCCCTTGTCAGGGCTGCAAGGGCCCTTCCAAGGGCTGCAAAGGCACTTATAAGTGCCGGGGAGGGGGGTCCCTGTTCGAGCTGCGGGACCCCTTAAGCCCCAAAGGGCCCTTATCAGGGCCACAAGGGCATTTCTTAGTGCCGCAAGGACCCTGATAGGGCCGGGGAGGGGGGTCCTGGTTTCGAGCTGCGTGACCCCCAAACATCCGGCCGGTTTGTCGGGCGTTCGGCAATCCTCGAACGGGGGGATTTCAGGAATCTCCGGCCGTTCTGGGATTTTTGGAAGCGGCCGTTCGAGTTTCGCCAAACGTTCGAGGATTACCGAAATTGCCACGCGGAAACCAGAAGTAGTAAGCATGTGCGTGATGTCCAGTTTTTATGCTGTTCCCCACGCACGGACATTTTCCTCAGACCATCTCCCAGGTCCTAGGGGCCTATAAGGTAAGTATATCTAGGCTTTATCAGTGTGTGTAGCTCATTTTCCAAACGAGCGCGTGACCGCCGAATGTTGGCCCCCTGGTAGTTCGGAAGATACCAATTTCCCTCGCCCGTGGTAGTCTCTATGTAGGGGAGTCAGTCGTTTATGTGGAAACACACAGTCCCAAGCGTTCTCCCTATAGCTGGGTACACACAGTAATGATAAAGCCCTGATACCATCGGATCCGATGGTAACGGGGCTTCATCGTTATGTGTGTACCTTCCTTTCCCGAACGAGTGAGCGGCCGCAGAACGATTGGGTCGGCAGAACGCTCATTCGGGAAAGACTGAAAATTTCCTTCGGTCGCGCTAAAGTCCCTATAGAGGAGTCTAGCGCAGCCGATGGAAACACACAGTCCTGAGAATTCTCCCTATGATGTTCATAGGGAGAACGCTTGGGACTGTGTGTATGCAGATCTTTGAAAGATGACAAACACCCTCACTCCCGAACTGGCCCTCTTATTGATAGACCTACAGCAGTTTCCCAGCAATCAACAAACCATTATTTTCCATACTAATATAATTATTACTCAATTTATTGCCAGAAACTGGCTATCCAATAAAATCCCTAATATCACACTCATACTGAGAAACCTCAATACCAATATGCAGTATGAGAAACAATATGCCATAACCCAACTTAATTTTCACAAATTCTACAAGAAGTGGGAATACTGGTACACCGACAATAGATCTCTATATCAATAAAGATTAAGGCGCTTTGGCTCAAATATGCTAAAATCTGATAACCAAGCAAGAATGAAATACTCAAAATGGCAGCTGGGGAGACACACGCTGAAATTTACTTTTGGTTACTTTATATACTGCTACCCACTCCCTACAGTATATTATATATTGTTATGTTACAATGTGATATTTTATTTGATATGATTTGATTTGACCCTATTTGATTTGATTTGAACTGTATTATAAAAACTCTTCAATAAAAACTGAATGATTAAAAAAAAAAAAAAAAAAAAAAAGAAAGATGACAAACAAACAAAGGTTAATCCTTATTGACATCCCAGTGACTGTAAAGTCATTTCTATTGGAGTATTAGCTCCAAAATTGTATTTTCTTGGCTCTAGTCTAAATGCAGACATGCTTATTTAGTTCCATACCTTGCCTTACAATTTTAGGTAAAAGACTTTAAAAATCTAGGCCCGTAGAATCTCACATATTACATTTTATCTCCCACACAATATTTTATTAAGACACTAGTAGTTGTACTTGGCTTTGCCCGTGTGCACATGTGGGTACCGTGTGCACATGTGGGTATAGTATTTTTATGGAAAAGACAGGGAGAAAAAAGAAGTGCACAGTTGGTAATGTACGTCATGTATTTAATTTATGTTTGACTGAGTTTTCATTCAGTTATGAGTTAAGAGGTGACATTGTTTGAGGCACATATGTTCATTCATAGTTCATTCATATTTTATCTAAATGTATAAATGGGTTCATAAATGGATTCACGTATGGGCCTACTGGGCCCAGGTTCAGGGGACCAATAGGTCTCAGCTTCATCCAGCAAAAAAAAAAATGATGTTTAGTAAAGCATGTGTGACAGCAAGCATCCCACCTCTCCTAGTAGTTCCGGATGTCTCCTGAATTCTGGGGTGGGTAGACCACCCCAAACTTTCCCGAGCAGGGCTGAAATCCAGTCCTAGGAAAAGCCCTGGCAGCTCAGCCCCCAGAATGCTCACTCCCCGCCCCAGAATGCCACTAATTTCACCCATGCCCCATCCACTCTCCGCCTCTGCCCTTGTCACAACCCTCTCCAGGCTCCTTCCTGCTTGGCACATTTAGCAGGGTGGGATGTCTGCAGTGACAGGATGAGGAGACACCGAGTACCTGTCCACATGCAAAGGAAGAAAAAGGCATTTAAAGTGAAGTCAGAGGGAATGGAAAGGGCCTTTAGGGATTATAAAAACTGTAACAAGGAGTGTAAGAAAGCAATCAAACTAGCTAAAATTAATAATGAAGTTAGAATAGCTGAACAAAGCATTACTAAGGCTAATTTTTTTTTAAGTATGTTAATAGTAAGAAGATGAGGACTGAGAACCATTAATTAATGGGGATAAGCTAGTTATGGAGGATGGCGATAAAGCAAATGTCTTAAATATATTTTTTTCCCTCTGTATACACTATAGAAGATCCAAGTACAGATATCATAGAGTATAGTAGCAATAATGGTATAAAAGATGCAAGTGCACTTTGGTTAACTGAGGATATGGTACAGAAAGAACTAAATAAGGTTAATATTAATAAATCTCCTGGACTGGATAAAATACATCCTCGGGTACTTAGGGAGCTAAGTTCAGTTTTATCTAGGCCATTGTTTCTTATTTTTGCAGATTCCCTCATGTCCGGATGTGTGCCTCTGGACTGGAAAAAGGCTGATGTTCCAATTTTTAAAAAGGGTCGTCGCTCACAGCTGGGTAATTACCAGGCCTGTTAGTTTAACTTCAGTGGTGGGGAAGATACTGAAAAGTTTAATAAGGGAACATATTCTAGGGTATGTTTCAAGGACTAACATTATAAGTAGTAACCAGCGTGGATTTAGGAAAAATAGATCTTGTCAAACTAACTTGCTTGGATTTTATGAGGAAGTAATTAGAAATTTAGACTTTGGCATAGAAGTAGATGTAGTATACTTGGATTTTGCTAAGACCTTTGATACAGTCCCCCATAGGCGACTAATGTATAAGCTAAGGTCTGTTAGTCTGGAGAGGCACATTTGTACATGGATAGAAAATTGGTTAATGAATAGGATGCAGAGAGTAGTTGTTAATGGGGCTTCATCATTATAGTGCTAAGTGGGGTGCCACAGGGTTCTGTGTTGGAGCCGCTTCTATTTAATCTATTTATTAATGATTTGGAAGTGGGTTTTGGCAGCTCAGCCCCCGAATGCTCATCCCCGCCCCAGAATGCCACTAATTTCACCCATGCCCCATCCACTCTCCGCCTCTGCCTTGTACAAACCCTCTCCAGGCTCCTTCCTGCTTGGCACATTAGCAGGGTGGGATGTCTGCAGTGACAGGATGAGGAGACACCAGAGTACCTGTCCACATGCAAAGGAAGAAAAAGGCATTTAAAGTGAAGTCAGGAGGAATGGAAAGGGCCTTTAGGGATTATAAAAACTGTAAAAGGAGTGTAAGAAAGCAATCAAACTAGCTAAAATTAATAATGAAGTTAGAATAGCTGAACAAAGCATTACTAAGGCTAATTTTTTTTAAGTATGTTAATAGTAAGAAGATGAGGACTGAGAACCATTAATTAATGGGGATAAGCTAGTTATGGAGGATGGCGATAAAGCAAAGTTCTTAAATATATTTTTTTCCTCTGTATACACTATAGAAGATCAAGTACAGATATCATAGAGTATAGTAGCAATAATGGTATAAAAGATGCAAGTGCATTTGGTTAACTGAGGATATGGTCACGAAAGAACTAATAAGGTTAATATTAATAAATCTCCTGGACTGGATAAAATACATCCTCGGGTACTTAGGGAGCTAAGTTCAGTTTTATCTAGGCCATTGTTTCTTATTTTTGCAGATTCCCTCATGTCCGGATGTGTGCCTCTGGACTGGAAAAAGGCTGATGTTCCAATTTAAAAAGGGTCGTCGCTCACAGCTGGTAATTACCAGGCCTGTTAGTTTAACTTCAGTGGTGGGGAAGATACTGAAAAGTTTAATAAGGGAACATATTCTAGGGTATGTTTCAAGGACTAACATATAAGTATAACCAGCGTGGATTTAGGAAAAATAGATCTTGTCAAACTAACTTGCTTGGATTTTATGAGGAAGTAATTAGAAATTTAGACTTTGGCATAGAAGTAGATGAGTATACTTGGATTTTGCTAAGACTTTGATACAGTCCCCCATAGGCGACTAATGTATAAGCTAAGGTCTGTTAGTCTGGAGAGGCACATTTGTACATGGATAGAAAATTGGTTAACGACAAATAACAGAATAAAGTGTATAGACCATCTAGACCAATCGGATATAGGTGTGTTAATAAAGTGGCCGAGGTTGGACACCAATCCCACGTCTAATTCTTTGTGCTTGCAATATAAAAAAGGGGAGGAAAGGATATCAGATTGGATCCTTCTGGGATGGATTTACCCATCTTTCTAGGGCAGGAAAAATCCAGACTCACCCAATCCAGGCCATTATTACTACTAATAAACCATTAGCTAAAAACTGATTGCAAACGAAAATAAAGAATTTACCATGGAGTGGATATTGAGGGCGGAGTGAGATAATTAAAAGAACACCCAAAACAAAATGGGATCTGGATGGATGGGTACACCGTGGCTGCAAAAGTAGGAATGGTAAAGCTGAATGAACGCCTGAATTTTTCTTCCAAGAGAAAAAAAAGAAAAACATTATTGCAAAGTCCAACCCTGTGTATAAATCGTCTAAGGAAATAGTGTTTCACGTCATGTTTGTAGTTAACCAGCTTGACATCACCACTGCAGGTCTTAAAAAAGATGAGGATTTCTGTGGCAAGTGGTAATAATAGAAGGGAAAGACACGTTTGTATTGTTGGAGGTTTTTCTGCAAAAAATGGAACAGTATTTAGTGACCAGATGGGACAGTTTATGGAAGTGTTTTACCCTGTGGGTTAAATCTAGTGAGTCAATTTGAAAGATGCAACACATGTGATAAATAATCTGTTAAGAGACATAAAAACGCAGCAAACACCCCAGGACACACTTTATATTAAAACTGCTCAGTTTAAACAGATGCTGATTAAGATTGAATAAGTTAAAGTAAAGTTTGTGTTTCATGGGGAGATGGATTGGAATCCCCCTGATCGGGGAAAAATTGTCTTTGCTCCTCCTGGACAAAAAAAACCCAGAGCAGCCTTTTCTTTACATGATGGGCAATGGCTTCCCGGTACAGGATCAGAATGTTACAGAAAAGTGTAGATCAGTGATCATTTAAACTGGAAGGTTTAATCACTACATTCTCCTCGGGATTAATATGGTGGTCAGCCTGGGAGGGGGGGGAACTCCGCTGATTGGGGAACTAATGTCAAATGGGAAAGTCTTGGTGTATTCTACAAAGTAAAATGCAGAGCGTTGTCATTGGCTATAACTAAAACAGAGGATGTTTTTTTTTACTCTCAGGTTTATTAAAGTGTTTACACGAATTATTTTTCTCTGGGTGATCAATAAAATAGACATATGCAGTTAAGGCAGGAAGCCTAGGACCCCACTGTGGCTTGTAGTCAGTAAGTAGTGTTGATACACACCTGTTTCTGACCTTCCAACATTAAAAGGCAATGTTCTGTGTTAACCATCAGTAAAACTGTCACTGATCAAACATTATTATTGGTTTGACATTGACAGATTGGGTCAAACATCCAGTCATTAAACGTTCTAGCAGTCTATCCACCTTAAAGGTGCCCGTATACTTATCTGCGACCTTCCCAAGACATTTCCCAGACTGCATTTCCAAATCCACTTTTAAGAACCAAACTTATATCTGTAATGTCAATCTAAGGCTGAGGCCACAACTTCAACGCACAATCACGAAACACAATCGTGAGCATTTTCGCACGAATTTCTGTGCGTTAGCGTGAATTGTTCACGTTTTGCACATGCGTTTTTGCTCATTCAAAGGAAAATGCATATGCGCAAACGCGAGAAAAAATGTGCTAGTGTGGCCTAGCCTTAATGGTCATCCGGCTAAGGATGTCACAGGAACATTGTAGAATAACCGAACACTGGACAGGAAGATGTTAAAGGGACACTATACGAAAAAATTACTTTGCTCAACTTATCTAAATTAACATACATGTAAGTGCACTGCAATCCAGCACACCATTTTGGGTAGGCAGGTATCCACCCCCTCTTTTAACCCCTCCAACTTCCATCCGACCGGACTTTTTCCCACAACAAAAAACTGTCAAGCCTGCACACCAGCATACAGCATTCCAACTGTCAAAACTGTCACATTCCAGCTACAGTAAAACACTCACAGAGAGAGTTTTTGAGAGCAAGGAACTTGATTGACAGCTAAAAATATAAGAAAGTTTAGAATGGATATCTAAAGAAATAGGGGGCAGATACAAAAAAAATGATACAGTGGTGGCTGGGAAGAATTATAGTTTTCAGTTATTGTCAATTTAAAATAACTTACGTTGGTTTAGAGAGCTTCCGAGTTAAGAAATAATTATACGCAATGGCTCTGAGCCTTTTAGCACCTGCCTGGTTAAGAGGCAGCCACATCTGCAAGGAGTTATGTCCTTCTGTGCTTGCAGGGTTTCCTCTGGGTACTCCCCCACAATGATAAAGACCCCTAGTAAGGATGGGGGGATGTATAGTACCCATTTTTGGACGATCAGGTTAGCATGTTTTTTTTTTTTTTATAAAGTAGGGAGGAGTCTTGACCTGACCGGAATCCGCCATTGCAGTTAAGGTGACCATACAATAGGCCAAAAATTTGTGTACAATCAGACATTTTGATGGGCCGAAAAAAGTGTACATTTTCCCGTTCTTACTATGAGACAATAGAATAGACATTACGTATTATAGGTCGTAATTTCGATTAAGGAAAGTCGTTTTTTTAATCGGATTGGAACATGATTGTAGTATTTTCGGAAGGCCGATTACACAATAGGACAACCATTCACATTATCACAAAACAAAAATGAATATCAAACAATATGTCAAATGTATGGCACATATACATAAAATTAAACATGGTTACATCGTCTATCAAAGTGTTGGCAGTTTTAAAGCAGTATGGTATTGGGGTTTCAAGGTCAGGTAAGACGTTCTGTTTTTACTTTCTGCATCAGCCCTATGTATCATGAGATAAGTGCTAGTTGCAAGAGTTGTGACACGGGCTGGTTATTTCACATATGTTAAGTGCTATATAAGAAAATAATACATACAGGCAAAACAGGAAACCAATTGACAGTCCTCTACTGATTACATGCTAGGTAGTCGCCAGTACCTAAAACCTACCATCCAACTGCCCTCTTGGCCCATTCAGTCTGACAGAATGATTGTAATTATCTGGGTAAATTACTTGCACATTCCGGAGGATTTCCACACATTACTATTAATACCTCAAGATTTTTACTACAAAGGAAAGGGAGGAAAGTGTTCTACAAAAAGGTGAAGCTGCATAAGAAGTTACCAGGATCAAACATTTCTTTCCTCTCCCCCTGCTGGGCAAATTTCACTACTGTAGATTGTCGGCCTAATGGTTGGTTTCCAAAAGTTTGTCACGTTGATGTTATTTAAAAGCTAAGTGCACATATATAAATCTGTTAGAACAAGTGTTATATAATCACACCAAGATACAGGTTAGGGTGCTTGGACTGTGTGATCTCAGATGGTGACTGCAGGAAAGGTATCAGGTACGTTCTGCTCTGTAGAAAGATGGGACACTTGAGCGTTTAAACACTATGAGAGAGCATCTGCTCTCAGTTTTCAGTATTGTGATAGTTAGGACAGGGGGAAAGTAAGTAAGCTAATAAAATATTTAATGCATCAGGAATTGGTCAGAGATGTTAAAAAAAAAAAAAAAAAAAAAAAGCAATGTAATATTAGGGTCATGTTACCTTTAATATTAGTATTAAAGGGTAACATTACACCATTCTTAGAGATTTTTTAAAAACTGGTGTTTGTTGTAATATGGGATATAAACTTTCCTTTAAAACACTGAAAATCTGAGGGGACTTTTAGAGCAGCAGCAAGATCTGCATGGGATATTATGTAGGATGGTGGGACTTGAAACAGATGATGGCTGTGATTCCCACAGAATTCAAGCGTTAAGAACAATGTAATAATGGTGTCTATTTAGGGATTGTCATTAATTGGGTGGGGGGGGATAATTTATTCGGGATAGGTCCCACTGTGTGTGGTTGCATCCGTTTTGTGTGTGTTTGCGAATCACAATGTAATTTAAAATTAAATGGAAATCACGAGGAATCCCACTATAGTTCCCACATAAACTTTGGAATATGTGTGGTCCATTTTTATCTGCATTTTTTGATCTGGTCCGGATGTGTCAGAATTTATAATAATAATAACAGTCTATGGGAAACAACCAAAAAAACAAAAAACGCAGACCACAGGACAAACTTTATTTTGTTTTTTGTGTGTTTTCACAGTGTTTCTGTTAATTTTCCAAAAACTGCACACACACACAAAGAGGACTGGGAAACGTGACACACACAGACAAATGCGTAGAAAAATCATGTTGTTAAACCTGCAAACGGACTGGAACACAGAACAAAATGCAGTGTCCTAAATGCACTCAAGACGGACAGCACCAACAAAATCGCACAGAGTGGACTTGCCTTGCCCTCAAATAAAAGATTCAGTGAACAATTCATATTTTGTAAGTGACTGTCTGTAACACATAAAATATTATTTACATTCTAGTTTGTTTTCAAATGGAACTAAATATTCTCGATGCATTAAATGAAGGTTATTTTAGGGGCACTAATTAATACCCCTATTTACCCATTCCTTTTCACCACTTATAACATAACTAAGGAGGATGCATTGATACGGGTTATTAATGCACAATTCAAGCGTTTTACTAAGTAAATAAGAACACAAACTTTAGTTTAAAGACAAACTATCTTATGAAAGGCTTTCAAATGTATTATTTTTTTAATATATGGGTTAAAATGTCGTTTGTAATAATACTAATAACATAAATATAAACTAAAGTTAAGTCACAGTTGAGCTACTAAATTACAACAGATATACCAGACCTGGCTGAATTGAGAACCTCACCAAGCTTGTGCGCAATGGCTTTTTTTTCCAATTCAGATGAACGACACATCGGCTGCCCACGGTACAAAAAAATTACCGCGATATTTTGCCACGCCAACGAAATGGTCAAACGGCCCCCAAAATATCTGTCAGTGTTACCAGCCTAAAGAAACTGAAGAAAAGAAAATCTCAGACCCAGAATTTTGATAGTGACATCTCTATTGGTCCTATTAAGATGTCCAGGAACTTGGGATTTTTACCTCCTGATGTTCTCCATGGCCAAACGTTGGGACAACCCCATAGTCTTCATTATTTTGTCCTGAATAGGCCAAGGACGGGGGATAAAAATAAGGAGTAAAAACCGCCCAAAGGTTAGTTTTGTATTAGACATTAGATCGTCAATCGAATGTTGGAATCTATGAAAATGTCTAAACAGTAAATGGCTATATTAAAGCAATTTGCCAAAGGTAGGGCCAAACCAAAATTGTATGGGTCTAGTTACATATCCACATTCAGCCAAACTAGAGGGTCTTCATTGTATGTTTTGTTGAGATCAAGGTCCTAATTGCTCTAATAGTAGATTCAATATATTGAAATTTTTAGGCTATTGTGATTCGGAGGAAGTATGTACAGAAGGCCTCCAGGATCTGAAGAATCCATTTTGGCAGAATCTGGTAATTCTTTTGCCAATTGACCATTTTACACCTGAAAACAGATTTATTATGGAATATTATGGTTTATCTTTTTGACCAACCGTGAAAACATTTTCTGTTGCTCGTTGTACCCTATCTATTAAAAGGAAATAACAATTACCAAATACCATAGGAGGTAACCAAAACTGCAAGAAAGAGTATCAGTTAACTGCCATTGCTTGTATCTATCTTTGCAGTTAAAATCTCCAAAGCCAAAAATGTTAACATGATCCGAACAAGCAGATAGACTAGACCGGTTATCCTGGACCATACTGCCTTTCCCTCTCTAATGGAAAACTAATATTGGGTAAGTGTGTTTGCTGTCAGGTCTTTGCTCTATTTTATGGCTGGATTTGGTTAGAGCGACGCCAAGCTGCATTCAGCTGATAATCCACACTGTGACAAGCAGGCGGCTATTAGAAAAAAAACACAGAAAGTGATTATACACACATCATGTATTGTGAAACACCTTGGAGTCCAGGAAAGTCCTCTAACTCCTCCCTCAGAAATACTATGTAGGACTGATACGTTACAGCTTTTGACCCTGTGCTCAAAACTATACTCCATAATCTTGAGGTAAACAGAAACAGAGAAACTCGGGAGAAATCTCTCTATCTGATTACGGTTCTGCGATTATACGCATAAGAGGGTAGATCCTTTCAAAACCACATATTGTTCATGATTATAATATACGATTGTCAGATAGTCTTAATCAATTGTGATTTTTTCCTCTTTGTTTATAAAAGGGAATATTCAATGGTGGCTTTAGTCTGTTCATTATATTTTCATATTGTCTTAACATAGTGCACTGACGAAAGGAGGAAAGTCTTGTCTTGGGCAACCTATTCTCCCACAACAACAAGCCTTTTGGTAATTTCAAATTGTTTTTGCCAATATTTGAAAGCACTCTCATTTTTATGTATGCATTAAATGCAGGCTTTCAAAATTAAACCCGTCACCTTTTAAACAAGGGGGAAAAAAAACCTATAACCAACATTGCCACGCCATAACAGCTTAAATTCTAAAGTTTGCTGTGTTTCCCCAGCCAATCCCCAAACAATGATGTGTTGCTAATGTATGGATTCATGTGGGTAGGGCCATCCCACATGATGATTGATTGTCTAATACATCTCTGAGATTTTTTTGGAGGAGGAAAATCATTGCAAAGATCCACAAAGAAACTATACCTCTCTGCTATTTAACAAAGTTGCAATAACATACTGATTGACTACAAACTGTCATTCAAAATGATGTGAAGAAGGACAAACTAAAGTCGAGTTACAAAAGCCTCTGCACAAAACTCTCTGAAGAAATTACCAGAAGCTGCAGATTTAAAAAATGCATTGAAGGTAAAGTAAAGGCTAATTGGAAAATGGTTTCCGTGAAAAATGAAGTGAACAACACTTTATTAGCAGTGGTATTGACATGCAGTGAAAAAAAGTGAAGAAACAGCAATCGGCTGAAAAAAGAAAGCGTGGATAGAAAGCGTTGGCTACGCTGGCCAAAAAATGGTCATTTTCGGATTATCACCCCAATACCTTCAGTTCACTAAAATACAAATTTCTATATGATCACAGGCATCCATTGTCAGATCACTTATCCCAGACAGTCAATAGGATAAAAGGTCATAAGATAAGGATGCCATTGGTGTGAGCCTCTCTCGTACTGATGGAAAGTTAATTACACTTGAAAATTTCCAATAACAGATCATTACATGTAATCATTTAATAAATATATCAAACATGTCCAATTGAAAACATATTACAACCAATGGAATAATCCAACTGTGATTGGTTATATGGTTATTATATATGCATCAAAGTTGCCTAAGCCCTGTGTGTTGCATGGGCTAGTTGTGTAGTTCCTCCAAGTACTGCAGTTTCCCCTAAAAACAAAAGACATACTGATAGGTTGTGCAAATGAGAGATAAACTAAAACGTAGTGATTAGTTGCATTGAAAATTAACCAATATTTCCTTCCAACCACAAATACCAGCCTTGGTGGTCAATGGGGCTTAAAGGGCATCTATACCGAAAAATAGGTTATTTAAATGATCATAAACGGAAAACTAGAATCTATTACCAACCACCACTGTATTATATAATATAGATACAGAAGACGTTATAATAATATAACATCTTATATTCAGCGTCAATCACGTTCCTTGCTCCTCAAAACTATTCTTCTGTGAGTCGTTGTAATGTAGCTGGGAATGTTTTGACAGTTTGGGAATGAGGTGTGCAGCTTGAGAGTTGGTTTGGGGAAAAAAAAGGTCAGATGGAAAGTGGGCGTGGTTAAAAAGGGGAGGGGAGTAATGATCTTAACAAAATAGTGTGCTAGATTGAAAGGCATGCAGCAACACACGCAAATCAGTAGCGCTAATTACAGGTATTCAATTATAGATTGTAAGATGAGGCAGTAATTTTTTCAGTTATAGTGTTCCCTTTAAATATTACCTGGGTGTTTACCAGCCGTAAAAAAAAGGTAGAAGGCAAATCAGACATCGGGCAAAACGGAGGACACCCCACAACAGGACCCGAACAGGTAAATAGCCATGTTATTAGGAAATAACGATTGTCCTAGTATAGGGGTGCCTAACTTACAAATGAAATTATAATATAACGTTAATGCATTTAACAGCATGTTACAGTCCAGTATTACTGTAAAAGTAGCACTGTGGGTTGCATTAATCTTTAAGGGTTGCCACAGTCTAGATAGAACCGAAATCTTGGAGGGACTTTAAACCTCAAATGTGAAAACATATTGGTATATTTTTTAATTATATAATATAATAAAAATATCTCAGATGACTGATTTCTCTGAACTTCCTAATTTCCACGGTTACTTACAATTTATAGTAATTATGACACAGGTAGTACTTTAGAAAAGTATATATTATCCTCGGGATGTTCTGAAAATATCCCTCTGTTTGTGTGACTTAATAAGATTATTGGGAACCTTCTTTATTAAGTGTTACAGAAGAGAAAGATCCCCTGGGGGCCAATTTGTTCATACTATTTATTATATTTTATGATTAGAAATTAAGCAGTGGTACCCGGCCCAACCTATTTCACTCCAACCTGAGATTGAGCCACTAGTATTAGAAGGTTTGGTCACAGATGTCTGGGATTTAAAATCTATTAATTTCAAAAAAGCACATCTCACGGAAACCACTCAATTAAATAAAAAGTTGTAGACAAACTTCCAGCAGCAAACCACTACAATAAGCAGCAATATCACTCTTGCATTAAATGATTACAAATGGATCTGATGTAATAAAAAAGGTAACTTAGTAGAAAAATCGGACTTTAGATTTGAAAGCGGATCAGTAATGTACGCTATACAACATGATGGATGCAGTTACAACCATTTTCACAGTGTAGATATAGCCATTAGAGGTTGACAGTGGTTGAACAGTGGTTTTTCAGCAATATTCAACATGCTCGTATCTTCAACACGCATTAGCACAGGTGGAGGGAGTACAGAACCAGGTGCTATGTGCATGATTTTATGCAGCTAAACCCTAGGGTGCTACGCTGATGAATTGATGAAAGTTGTAGCGGTTGCTATGTGGAAAACAACAGTTCTAACCTCGAACCTTGCCTGGTATGCAATAAAGTTTGTCAATTTCAAACCCACAAATAACAGATTGATCAGTACATTAACAGGATACCTCAATGAAAATTAACGGGATGATAACTGTGAATTGTGTAAAGACCTGCGATGCATTCCGAACTGTTCCCCAATACAAACTTCCCATTTGACATGCTGCAATAGAACATGTCAGAGGAGATGTGGACATCCTTAAGACTTGAAGAAAAACGGTTAGGTTTCAGTTCGGAAAGGGTTTTTCACTGTGAGAATGGTAAAAGCTATGAATGTCTTCAGTGGACGTTGTTATGGCAGGTTCATTGGTCAGTTGGATGAGTTCTGCAAAGAAGGGGGAAAGTTACAAGTAACGGTATTAATACTAAGTAGAGTATCCAGGGAAAATTTCCGGACTGGCCACTTGGAGTAAGAAGGAATTTTTTTCCCCTTCATTAATTTGGTGGTTTTTTGGGATCAACAGTTAGGCCATGAAGATATGTAGATGGGTGGGACTGGATGGACATAGTCTTTATTCAACATCAAATACTATAATATACGACACTAGGGACCTATTAGGCTGGTAACACGGCCCCGGACTATTGTTCTAGATTTGGTTGGGACAAAGTCGTTGGTCGCCGTCAATTCCCGGAATTTTCCAAGACACGTCGATCGTTTGATGGGCGATCCCGGAAAAGAACGATCGATGTCGGTGTGTCGGCCGCCCCACACAGCCGATATTTCGCCCAAAATATCGGCTGGTGTGTCACCCAGACTTAGTGTTAAAATCTCATCTGCATAACAGGGACCGTATTCAATTGTTCATAAGGGTAACAACACAAGTAATGTGCTGCACTGACATCAATTCCAAAAGGTATTAAAATAGTTCTTGTATTTTCAGGTGAGAAAATTCCAGCATATATCACCTATAGTCTGTTTCCGTCCCATAAGTAAAATGTGCTGTTTTTGGGAGTGTGGCCTTGAAGTTAATGATGCCAGGTCTTTTGTGCCTATAGGCTCTTGAGGTGTAAATCCAACCCTGATAGTTGGCATTTTATGTCTGGTGTTACTACATCCAATGATTCAGGGTTAGTATTAAAAGACAAAAGGTTGTTCCTCCACCCCTTTTGGCCCAGGGCCCTAACCAATGAGTGACCGCTCTCTGCAAGATGCACTTCTTCTATTGGATAGATCCCTGATTTGTGAGGCCATGCTTAAGACACCACATTTCACCATTAAGAATGAGCTGCTTGGAGAAATATCACATCAAAAATTAAAAACATCACATTATTTATGAGTACATTTTTAAAAGTGACCAAAAAAAAAAAAAAAAAAAAAAAAAAAAAGAATATATTATATATATATAATATCTATATATATATATAATATATATATATATATATATATATATATTCCATCCATTTAATTTAAGTTGTGTTCAACAACATCTGGTGAGTTCTTCGTGTGCCTTTTCTTTCTTCTTTAAAAATCCTTCTACAGTTAAAATTTTCTACAAAATATTCTAAAAAATTAGCTACAAAATGTGCTTATTTTTCTTGTTTTTGATCGCTGCTGTAAAAGAACCCTTTTATGTCCGGACATCATGATAGACTGCAACATGCATAAATATTTACAATAAAATATAATAAATGTCAGAAGACTAAAGAAAATCCACTTGAGAATGTAAGAAGTAGGAACAGTGGCGGAGAAAATGTAGTTATGTTTTAACCTCCCATTCCAAGCTGTAAGCGTAATACATTAAAACATTTTGTAACAAGAGGGGCGGAGTAAATTCAATATGAACAGTTGAGGGGAAGGTGTGTGGACAGCGAGAGAACAGACAATTCTAGGGATACACATCCAACATGTGTTATTCAAACCTGAAAAGTAAGCTTCTGTTTACCACTAGATGTCCCAATCTCTCATACCTTAATATGGGGATGGGTATGGTAATAAACAAAAAGGGTGAGTGGTTGAGGCAAATGTTGACTAGGATGGGACACCTAGATGAATGCTATCTACCGTGCTTATTTAGGGGATTGAAAGAAATAGAACAAATAGTTCCTTCTAATTGAACTTTTTCTAAGTGATTGTAGAATAGCAGTATTTATATGAGTATGTATATATTATATCTATTTATATATATTTTTATTATATTATATATAAGATATAAACAGTTAAAAAAGATAATCAATGCCCATTCCTAGGCCCCATACAATATCATATTATCTGCATACTGGCATACATTATAAACATAAGGGGTTTTAGTATACATTACTGTGATCACATTAATGAAAAGCCTTCCAACACGTCAAGGGTAACCCCGTCTGGAAGGTCTAACTTCTAACCTTTTACATGTCTATTACGTCAATTACCAGTTATTAGCAAACTTTGCATTCTCATTCTTACATTGGATCCATAATACAGGCTCTCTCACTTCCCCCCAGCCCTTTGGCTTTTTAAAATGAGGGAGAGACCACCCAGTGCTTTATATAAAAGGCATAGGACCTCCATAAAAGGGGCATGTGTTGGGGGTTGTTGTATACCAACATAGAGCTTGACATGCTTCATAAAAAATACATACAATACAAAGATTGTGGAGCACTCCAAGTAGGCTAATTTACTATTACCATTTTGCGGAAGTGCTAACTGATCTGGTAAACATACATATACAAAAATAGAAAGAAAATCAATGCACATTCCATACGCCTACTACAATATCATATTATCTGCACACTGGCATACCTTTATAACAAAGGGGTTTTAGTAGACATTACTGTGATTCACATGAATGAAATGCCTTCCAACAAGTTTAGATTGAGATAATATATATAATATATATTATATATATATATATATTAGTATATATATATACTATATAATACAGAGTATACAAACAAGGGGGATAAGTGGAAGACAATTATACAGATAATAAAAATAAATATAATTCATAATAGGTTAAGAAAACCATATATAAAAAATATGTATAATTGATAAGTGCAGCATGCCTTGCACATAGGAATGAGACCTTGCCTGAAGAGCTTACAATCTAAGGGATCTATTCAAAAATGAGAAGTTACTGGAAATAGCTCTTCCATCAGTGCATGATACAGCTGACAGTAGCATTTTCCATCCTGTGAACATGAGCAAATACAATTGGTGGCAATGTTGCACACCTCTAAAAGCAAAGCAAAATTTGGATATCTACTTGCTTTATTCCAGTAAGAAGAACAGCAAAAAGTTACATCAAAAAGTCAAATACATCATACAGCAACCAAATCAAAGAGGTGAGGTTGCATGAAACTTGTTGGGAGAACATGAAAAACCATTTTTTTTTATTCAGGGCATAATTTTGTAAAAGGGGCAGCTAATAAATAATAGCAAAACGAAGATGAAAAAAAAAGTGGCTACTCAGGACTTAAATCAAAAAAAGTGGTCCAAGACCACGAATGCGGCACTCAGGAACCCTTTGGGGTGTGTGTCACACTTTGATATGTATCTGTATAAATGTTTATTCTTTGCAATTTTGAGTTATTCGTTGGTAGCCACTGTTTCTTCCATCTCTGGTATTTTGCTATGATGCCACTATACTCCCTTTCTAGGGACTGTGAACAGGAGCTGGGGGAGGAGACACTATGGAAGACGCGATGCATACTCACGGACCAAGTTCCCACGATGGTCTACAGGGCAGGGGCGTATATAGGGTCTAAGAAGATCCGTGCAAATCATGGGCACTCCAAAATTTTTTAGCCACGCCCTTTCTCCGCCCCAATTAGGGACACACCCATAGTACGTAAGAGATGGCAAAAAAGACACAGACAGAAAGATAGATAACCACAAACATAGCACCACAGCCCGATAGTGATAAACAGACAGAAAGACAGTGAAATAGACAGACCAGAGATAGAGATTTGGGTAAGAGACACAAATTAATGACACAAAGGCACAGTAAATGCAATATCATAGTACTGGTAGCAAATATGGTACATTTTAAACTTACTGTTGTGTTCGGTTTGTAGTCGTCGCTTGGCCATACCTTGGCCAGTGGGAGACACCCTTCTTGAACCTTTACCTGGAACCTATGCCCCCTATCTATATGTCCCTCTCTCTGTATATTATCTATCTAAACTCTGCTATCTATCTATTCTATCTACTCTGCTATCAATATATCTATCTAACTCTGCTATCTTCTATATTAACTCTGAATATCTATCTAGCTGTCCCTTCTCTCCTCATCTATCTATCTCTCTGCTATCTATGTATCTATCTAACCTGCTACTATCTATCTAACTCTGATATCTATCTATCATCTATCTATCTAACTCTCATTATCTATCTATGTAACTCTGATATCTATTATCTATCTAACTCTGCCTATCTATTATCTATCTAAACTCTGCTATCTATCATCTAACTTGCTATCTATCTATCTATCTATCTATCTATCTATATATATAACTCTGCTAGCTATCTATATATCTTAACTCTGCTATCTATCTATCTATCTATCGATCTATCTATCTACTATTAAACTTGCTATCTATCTAACTCTGCATCTATCTAACTCTGCTATCTATTCTAACTCTGCTATCTATCTATATAACTCTGCTATCTATCTATCTATCTAATATCTATCTAACTCTGCTATCTATCTATCTATCTATCTTCTAAACTCGCGATCTATCTATCTAACTATGCTATCTATCTATCTATATCTCTATCTATTCTAGCTATCTATTATCTATCAACTCTGATCTATTAACTCTGCTATCTATCTATCTAAATCTGCCTATCTATCTATCATCTATCCTATCTAGCTATCTATCTATCTATCTATCAACTCTGCTATCTATCTAACTCTGCTATCTATCTATCTATTATAATCTGCTATCTATTCTATCTATATAAACTTCTGCATCGATCTATTATCTATCTATATATTATCTATCTATCATTACTATCTATCTATCTAAAATCTGCGATCTATCTAACTCTGCTATCTATCTATCTATCTATCTATCTATCTATCTATCTATCTATCTATCTATCTATCTATATCTAACTCTGCTATCTAATCTAAACTCTGCTATCGATCTATATAACTCTGTATCTATTCTCTCTAACTCTGTCTATCTTTATCTAACTCTGCTATCTATCTATTATCTAACTTGCGATCTATTCTAGCTATATACCTTGTCTCTATTACTATATATTCTAAACTATCTAACTTGCGATTCTATCTATCTAACTCTAATCTATCTATCTAACACTCTGCATATCTATCATTATCTATCTATCTATCTATCTAATCTATCTAGACTCACCCACCTCTGCTATTCTAACTCTGTATCTATCTATCTATCTAACGCTGCTATCTAACGCTGCTCTCTAAACTCTGCATCTATCTAGTAGGAGAAGGCCGGGAGAGCAGAGGCCGTCTGTCTGTTCTGCGGCCGTTCGCGCGAGTGCTCACTACAGCGCAGCGCCATGCGCGTGACGTCATTCGCGCCGACGGAGGTCCGCGACGGGAGTCCGGAAAACGTCAGCACGCCGAGCACAAGTCGGAAAAACATTCGGGGGCACCGTTGCAAAAACCAATCCGGGGCCGTGGCCCCGAAGGTTTAACGTAGATACGCCACGGTCTACAGGTGTAATTTAGATGAATAAACCGATTGTGACAGTTCTACATACAAGGAAATTAAAAACTCCTGGTAAAAACCTTTTTACACAAGTTTGTGGGTCACCAAGCAAAAGTACATTTTTTCCTGAAATTTACAATATTTAGAAACAAGGCTATATTTTCTGTAAAATGCTATAGGTTGATTCATTGTGTCACCCTTACACATTTTAATTGTTTATTAGTTTGAAAATCTCTATAATAAGACCTTGGGGCAACTTTGATTTTTTTTTCTTATTGTCCATGAGGGTCAATAACCCATACAAGAGTCCTTGCGGAATGCTAAAACTTCACAGGATCTTTCACACGATGACCCACAAATTACTTCATCAAAACTCTGCCTTTAGCTTAAAATGCCCAAATGTGATAGATTAATAAGGTAAAATTTAAATTCAATTAACATTGGTTATCTCCTTTAGGGAAAGGGAAATAATTAAAAAAAATGTCTACAGTACAAAACAAACTAGTGTGTTAATCTGCACCTTATTCTTAAACTAACACATGTCCCTTCCACCAGCTTAAAACCGGGTTGTTCATAGGGTTTTTGACACCTGAAACACTTTTAAATGCTGCCTTAAGATAGATGGATGGCGGGGCACCGGCACATGAAGTAGGCATGGCTTCATCAGGGAACTAGGTGTGGAGGTGGGAGTGTGTGCTGACTAACACTGGATTGGTGGTCTGGTGCTGTGAAATGCAGTATTGCAGAAGGAAGATTTTGTTTTAACCGCTGCCTTTTAATGTTCTGCAGGCGGTGTGCGCCGGAGCAAATGTTTCCAGTTTGCTGCATGGTACCCCTGAGCATAAAAGAAAGGGTTTTCATTATGTGGCGACAATTTTTGCCCCATATAGCTCCATTCCACTGCACATAAAAAAACGTATTTGAAAAAATTGTAAAGAATAAAGCATGATGATTGAAAAGACCTATAACAAGGTTTCATTTAATTGTTTTTAGTTTATAACAAGAACATCAGTGATCCGGTCAACAATAAGTTTGTGTGTATTACACCTTTACAGAAGTCTAACCATATCAAGTATATATGTAATTAGGATGTCATTCCCAATCTGATAGACTAATCAGAGAGACAATTGAAGATAAAACAGGTATTCCCCATGGAGGTCCCCACAGGGGGCTTCTCAGTTTACAGGTGTTTATAACCCTGTCGCATGTCATTTGCATACATTACTGTGTACACTCATACAGTCTTAAATGCCATTGTGATTGTACAGTAAAATATAGTAATTAAACGACAGTACAAAACATCCAATAGCACAATGTTATTAAGTTTTATATTTTCTGATTCAGGAAATATAGTTCACTGGCCTGATTTTCAAAACAAATCTTTAAGACATGCAATTTCCATTTTTGTGTTATTAAGCATAGGTCTGAGTTTAAATAAGTCACTCTCAGAGACCAAGAACTCACCTCCCAACCTTCCAATGCCTTTCCCGTTCTTTTTTTGCGAACCGACATCGATCGCAAAATTAATGGGACAGGTGGACGTCAGATCATATTCCCCCTTTCTAATCTGAAAACTCAGATTCGGGGGGCAGCATGCCTAGTTGATAACTGAGCATGAGGCGGCAACCACTGGGAGAGTAAATTTTATATCATGCAATTCACACATACCCAACAGTTACCCTTCCAGATTTTATGATACTAATACATTGATTGACAACTGAAACAAATATTTCAGATTAGATATCTAAAGAAACCGGACAGAAAAAAATAATGCGTTACGTGATAGTGAGGAAATAAAATATTTTTTCCAGTTAATGGGCATTTATAAAAACATATTTTTTAGTTTATTATTCCCTTGAAGAGGTTCTATGTATATTAACTTCCACATCCTGTGATGCAGTAAGTGATCTTCGCATCAAATTGTATTCAGTTTCTCCAGCCCCGCTGCTACCGCTATTTTAGTGTTGAAACCTAAACTTAAAGTGTTATGTATACTAAAAAAAATTAATTTGCCGTCATTTAATCTATAAATAAATATGTGGTAAGTAGCACTTCGCTGAGGTTGTGTGTTGGCTGCATGCCTTAATTACAATACTGTTTTGTCAGGCCACTGACCTGCCGATTTCCCAATACCAATTGTCAATACTGCATCCTCCAGCATACAGCACACCAACGGTCAAACTATTCAGCTACAGCAAAAATGTACAGAATGCTTAAATACGTAAGATGTTCAGATGGATATCTTAAGAAATATGGGGCAGATCAAACAAAAAAGGTACAGTGAAGTGGGATGAATTATAGTTTCCACTACTGTGTAATAAAATTTTTTCCCAGTGTACATACTCTTTAAGAATTATAAAATCAGTGGAAGGGCATATCGCAAATAAATTGGCGCTGCACGGCACCTATTTCTCTGCATCTCTCCTGATTGTTTGATGCTTGTATTTTCATTCCTGTCTCCTGCGTAACATAAACATTAAGAGTTTGTAAGTAAATGTATGTAAGTAAAATTATAAAAACAACTAAAAAAACAAGGAAATAGCAACATTCAAGGGCCCTTCAGACCGAACATCTATCTGGTTATTGCTCTATGGAAGAAAATTACATGGCTATTTACCAGGTCATTCAGGTGGAGAAACATCACCCCTCTTGCCCTTGATTTGGTCACTGGTAAACAGAAAAGGTAGTATACATTACAATTCTACATTATAAACTAATAGAATGTACACACACTGGATTCCACACACAACTCCCCGCGTTTCAGTCAATATTGTACTTGTGGCTGTTAGTTTGTTAATCCACCAAAAGGGCTTGTTAATTGTCCACTCATGCATGGTGGGACCATGTGTGGCCAGGGTATGTACAAGTCATTTTTGCCTTATTCCAGAAGAAGTAGGATATGTAGTTTTTAGTTAATGTTAATGCACACAGCATGCTCTGAAAAAATCCCGGGCATAGAGAATGGGGTGTGTCAGTACTCAAACAAATTTATAGAAGTGTACCAATTTTTCTTGATAGGTGATAATATGGGCGATAATATTTAAATAACTTATTTAGCTTTGTAAGTTTATATTTTAAAGGAGATCTAAACTGAACTTTGTAATATCAAACGGTATCTTAATATCAAGGTGCTTGAAAGGCGAACCAGTATATTGTCTTATGAACCCTTGACTAAGGTTAAAAAAAAAAACAAAACCTATGATAGACCAAGCAGGATTATCCTCAATTGCAAACCAGGGTAGTTGCCTAGGGATCAGTGAACACCAAGGGCCCAGCTTCAGTATAAGCCCAAACAATAAAAATATTATAAACAATGGGGCCCCCAAAAGACCTAGGGCCCATAGGGACTTAATCCATCTCTGATACAGATCATATTAAAGTGGCTACAAACTGGGACTTGAAGAGAAGTTAGTACTTCACATGCTTCTCAATACAAGAGTGTGAATTTCCTTTTTAAGTCTATCAGGAAGTTACAAAACGAAGATACAGATCAAAGGTCGTCATATACGAACAAAAAGAGAATTAGCCCATTATCAGTTGAGTACAAACAAGTATATTTCTTGCCAAACTGGCCGCAACTGGAGCATACAATAGAAATAATCATGTTTGGGATGAAACTTGCTAAATGGAAATATGCCCAAATGATCAAGACCTCAAAAAAAATGGAATTGATAACATTGGTCCATGATGAGGTCGTCGGACACGCCAAACCAAAAACCAATGTGATTAGTTCGTCCCAATCGACTGATCACTGAACTATCAGTCAATCGGACTGTAATATTGCATGGTGGTACCAGCCATTCACCACCCGCACCCCCACCCTTACACGGGCGTGAATTTTGGAATAGATGTCGATTTTGCAATCGGACGTTGCTCAAAAGGACCAAAACACATTTTTTTTCATTTTTTCCGACATTGCCTAGCAGTTTTATTGGAAAAATTAAAGATGTCCCAGGACAGCCATCTTCTGTCATAATCTCCGCAGGTTTCAAAGCTGAAATCGCAAGAAAGATCCTCAAGGAAGGGAACTTCGAGCTGTCCTTACAATCGGATTCACAGATCACTGCCCGATCATAAAACTATTGCAAAAAAGTCTGCCCATGGGACATGTTCTTCCATGAGGGAGGCAATAAGGAGTTATCTTAAGTGCTTACACACATGCGATTGTGAGTGCTGACCCACCCTGTGGATCATCAACAAGCTTTGGGCTGACAAAGTGCCCCGACATGGCTGATTATCTGCTGAAAGGCTGTGCGCATGCACATTGGAGCATCTCGGGTGCGCCGTACTGTGATGTGGTATGAGGCTTAAAAATTGGCTAGGTGAGCACCACTGCCTAAAAATATGCAAAATTAACATCTATTAGTGGATCCTAGGGATTGCATCAAGGAGTGGATATAATTTTATCTCTGGGTCCGTTGAGAAAGAAAAGATTATTATGTAGCATGTACAACACCTCTATGTAGCATAGGAGCACAATAATTCCATTTAATTAAATAGATAGGAACATAAGACAGCGGTGATCTCCAGTAATCGTTCAATGGTGACACCGACCTTTCTGGATCTAGGAAAAAAAGTAACTAAAGAGAAAAACATGGAAAAGTACTTTTAGTATTGATTTTCTTACATATAGCTAATTACGTGTGGGAAAGTAGTTATCTAGTTCCAGATCAGTAACTAGTTTTACTATGGGTAACTGTTCTAAAACAATAAAACAATGATTATTTGCAGAATTTTAGTTTATTTTCTATTAACAGTTAAGGTGCATACATTATGCTGCCTAGAAAAGGGGAGTTAGTTCTGCGCCGCAGAGCAGGAGAAGTTGTTAATGTGGGAGAGCAGGTTTGGAAGGCACCAGGGACTATTCTAGCAAGAAACAAAAGTTGATCAAACCTTGGGTGAAAAACACACCTACATTTAGAAACCACAGAAGAGCAGAACACATTACACAAAAACTGATGTGTGTTTTTACCATGGATTGTCTCATGTGATTACAAGCACTTCGTAAACATTGACCTTATTTGCTATGGAGGTTCTCTATTAAGGTTAAGATTAAAAACACAGTTAAATGAATGATCCCTCTTTCCTCTGAACGAGCCCTCGGCCGAACCAAAACGTTTTTTTGCGGCCGTACGCTCATCAGAAAGGCTAAGTGACACACAGTACTGATAAAGCCTGATTGGTCAATTCTTCTGATTGGTCAATTTTTCAAGGCTTGGTTACATGAGTTTACCATTAAGCAATCATTTTTCAGATTTATGAAATCTGATAGTTATGTAAACATAAAGCACATTGAAAAATTGACAATCAGAAACGGATTAGGGTTTTCTGCAAACCTATATAAAGAGGTGCACACCTCTGCGGAGCTTAGAAGTTATCGTAAGTAGATTGGCAGAAGAAAAGAAGCGGTAGCAACATCAGCTCGCTGAGGCCAGCGGTGCCAGTGTGCGTCACTATCAGCCACAGTGAGCCTGTCTGGCATCGGCGATCAGTTGGTGTTGGTGTTGCTGCCCAACAGATGTCCATAGACGAGGGTACTTCTAGGGGTCGGTGGCCCAGTGGAGCTGGTTCATCGGATGGAAGACAGAAGACGGCCACCCAAGGGCTCTTTTAAGAGCGCTGGGGGTCCCAGTTTGAGCTGCGGGCGGAGCCCCAACAAAGGCACTTAAGTGCGCAAGGGGAGGGGGGTGTATGGTTCGAGCGTGGGATCCCTTAAGCCCCAAAGGGCCTTGTCAGGGCTGCAAGGGACCTTCCCAAGGGCTGCAAAGGCACTTATAAGTGCCGGGGAGGGGGGTCCCTGTTCGAGGCTGCGGGGAACCCCTTAAGCCCCAAAGGCCCGTATCAGGGCCCAAGGGCAGTTTAGTGACGCAAGGAACCTGATAGGCCGGGGGGGAGGGGGTCTGGTTCGAGGCTCGCGTGACCCCACAAACATCGGACGGTTTTGTCGGCGTTCGGCCATTCTCGAACGGGGGGATTTCAGGAATCTCTCGGGCCCGTTCTGGGATTTTGGAAGCGGCCGTTCGAGTTTCGCCAAACGTTCGAGGATACCGAAAATGCCACGCGGAAACCAGATAAGTAGTAAGATGTGGTGATGTCCGAGTTTTATTGCTGTCCCCACCACGCTAACGGACATTTCCTCAGACCATTTCTCCAGTGCTGGGCCTATAAGGTAAGTATATCTAGGCTTTATCAGTGTGTGTTGTAGTCATTTTACAAACGAGCTGCTGACCGCCGAATGTTGGCCCCCTGGTAGTTCGGAAGGATACCAAATTTCCCTCGCCCGTGGTCGTCTCTATGTAGGGGATAGTCAGTCGTTTATGTGGAAAACACACAGTCCCAAGCGTTCTCCCTATAGTCTGGGTACACACAGTTAATATAAGCCCTGATACATCGGATACGATGGTAACGGGGGGCCTCATCGTTATGTGTGGTACCTTCCTTTCCCGAACGATGTGAGCGGGCCCCGCAGAACGATTGGGTCGGCAGATACCCATTCGGGAAAGACTGAAAATTTCCTTCGGTCGCGCTTAAAGTCCCTATAGGGAGTTCTAGCGCAGCCGATGGAAACACAACAGTTTCCTGAGAATTCTCCCTATGATGTTCATGAGGGAGAACGCTTGGAATGTGTGTATGCAGGATCTTCTGAAATTGAAAAGATGACAAACACCCTCACGCCCGAACTGGACCTCTTATTGAGAGACCTTACAGCAGTTTCCCAGCAATCAAAAAACCAATATTTTCCCATACTAATATAATTATTACTCAATTTATGCCAGAAAAATGGCTATCCAATAAAATCCCTAATATCCACTCATACTGAGAACCTCAATACCAATATGCAGTATGAGAAACAATATGCCAGAACCCAACTTAAATTTTCACAATTCTACAAAAGTGGAAGGAATGACTGGTTACACCGACAATAGATCTCTATTTATCAATAAAAGATTAGGCGGCTTTGGCTCAAAATGCTAAAATCTGATAAACCAAGGCAAGAATGAAATACTCAAAATGGCAGCTGGGGAGACACACGCTCTGAAATTTACTTTTGGTTACTTTATATACTGCTACACTCCTACAGTAATGATATAGTGTTATGTTACCAATGTGATATTTTATTTGATATGATTTGATTTGACCAGATTGAATTGGATTTGAACTGTTATTATAAAAAACTCGTCAAAAAAAAACTGAATGATTTAAAAAAAAAAAAAAAAAAAAGAAGATGAAAAAAAAACAAGGTTTAATTCCTTATGACATCCCAGTGACTGTAAAGTCATTCTATTGGAGATTAGCTCCAAAATTGTATTTTCTTGGCTATAGTTCTAAATGCAGACATGCTGATTTCGTTCCATACCTTGCCTTACAATTTTAGGTAAAAAGACTTTAAAAATCTAGCCCGAACTAGAATCTCAATACTTACATTTTATCTCCCAAACAATATTTGATTAAGGGACACTAGTAGTGTACTCTCGCGGACCAATCCTTTGACCTCCGTGTGCACATGGGGTTAACGGTGGCACATGTGGGTCTTAGTATTTATGGAAAAAGACCAGGGAGAAAAAGGAAGTTGCCAACAGTTGGTAAGTACGTCATGTATTGAATTTAGTTTGACTGAGTTTCCATTCAGGTATGAGTTAAGAGGTGACATTGTTTGAGGCACATATGTTTCATCATAGTTCATTCATATTTTATCTAAATGATAAATGGGTGCATAAAATGGATTCACGTATGGCCTACTGGGCCCCAGGTTTCAGGTGAACCAAAGGTCTCAGCTTATCCAGCAAAAAAAAAAATGAGTTTAGTTAAAGCAGTGTGACAGACAAGCATTCCCACCCTCTACTAGTAGTTCCGGATGTCTCCGATTCTGGGGGGGTAAGACCACCCCAAACGTTCCCGAGCAGGGCTGAATCCCAGTAAGAGGAAAAGCTCCCTGGCAGCTCAGCCCCAGAATGCGCACTCCCCGCCCCAGAATGCCACTAATTTCACCCATGGTCCCCATCCACTCTCCGCCTCTGCACTTGTCACAACCCTCTCCAGGCTCCTTCTCTTGGCACATTAGCAGGTGGGATGTCTGCAGTGACAGATGAGGAGACACCGCGTACCTGTCCACATGCAAAGAAGAAAAAGGCATTAAAGTGAAGCAGAGGGAATGGAAGGGCCTTTAGGGATTTAAAAAACTGTAACAAGGAGTGTAAGAAAGCAATCAAACTAGCTAAAATTAATAATGAGTTAGAATAGATAACAAAGCAGTAATAAGGCGAATTTTTTTTATTAAGTATGTTAATGTTAAGGAAGATGAGGATGAAGAAACCATAATTAATGGGGATACCGATAGTTATGGAGGCTGGCGATTAAAGCAAATGTCTTAAATATATTTTTTCCCTCGTATCAATAAGAAGATCCAAGTAACAGAGATCATAGAGTATAGTAGCAATATAATGGTATAAAAGATGCAAGTGCACTGTGTTAACTTGAGGATATGTACAGGAAAGAACTAAATAAGGTTAAATTATAAATCTCCTTGGACTGGATAAAAAATACATCCTGGGTACTTAGGGAGCGAAGTCAGTTTATCTAGGCCATGTTTCTTATTTGCAGATTCCACTCAGTCCTGCTGTGGGCCTCTGGGACGGAAAAAGGCTGCTGTTCAATTTTAAAAGGGTAGGTCGCTCACAGCTGGGTAATTTACAGCCTGTCTAGTTAACTCAGTGGTGGGGAAGCTATGAAAAGTTTATAAGGGAAGATATTCTAGGGTATGTTTCAAGGACCTAAAATTCATAAGTAGTAACCAGCGTGATTTAGGAAAATAGATCTTGTCAAACTAAACTGCTGGAGTTTATGAGGAAGTAAAGTAAATTAGAAATTTAGCTTTGGCATAGAAGTAGATGTAGTATACTTGGATTTTGCTAAGACCTTTGATACAGTCCCCATAGGCGACTAAGTATAAGCTAAGGTCTGTTAGTCTGGAAGAGGACATTTGTACATGGATAGAAAAGTGCGTTAATGGAATAGGATGCAGAGAGTAGTTGTAATGTGGCATCATCATTATAGTGCTAAGTGGGGTGCATAGGGTTCTGTGGGAGCCCGCTGCTATTAATCTATTTATTAATGATTTGGAAGTGGGTATTGTAATTTAAGCAAGGTTTCTGTGTTTGCTGACGACACAAAACTTTGTCGACCATAAAAACTTCAGTGGATGTGCAATCTTTGCAGGGGGATCTAGATAGATTGTCACAGTGGGCTGCTAAGTGGCAGATGAGATTCAATGTTGATAAGGTGATGCATTTTGGACTTAAAAATCCTTGTGCTGGCTTATACTATAAATGGCTCTGTGTTAAGTGAATCCCTGTTGGAAAGGGATCTTGGAGTTTTGGTCTATAACAACTTAAAGGTAGCAAGCAGTGCCAGGCGGCAACAGCCAGAGCCAGCATGGTATGTCTTGTATAAAGAGAGGTATGGTCAAGGAGGAAAATGTTATTCTTCCTCTTTACAAAGCATTGGTAAGGCCTCTTGGAATATGCAGTGCAATTTTGGAATCCTGAGTACAAAAAGTCATATTTGAAATGGAAAGGGTTCAGAGAGGGCATCTAAATTAATAAGGGGATTGGGGGTGCTTGAATATGAAGAGAGACTGGAAAAGTTTTTTTTTAAATCATGAGGTTTTTTATTGTTTTCAAAGTCTGTATTATTACAGGTATGAATAATAAAAAAAATAAAACATAAATGCAATTTTCAAAAATTTTAACAGTAATGCATTAGTTGTTAGTGTATACATACAAATACACGTAAACATATCTTATTTCTTATCTCTTTTTTTTTACCTTTTCTTCACTTATTACAAATAATTTAACAATTCTTTAAAAGGATCGGTCTGTGTACCACATTTCCCATTTCCTGTAGAAGGATTCAAATTTGTTTTGTGAATGTAGAATGTTTTTTCATAGTGCTGATTTGATTTAACATATATGTTATTTCTTTTATTTTAGGGATTCTCTTGGATTTCCATCTCTTCGTCAATTAAATCTAGTGATATGAGGATATGAAATAGTTTGTACGTTATAAGGTAGATTTATGAGTCCTATGTTAGTAAGGCTAATAGGGGTTAATTTATGTTGATGTGTGTAATGCTTGTAGTATACAATACAAGAATTGTGGAAGCACTCCAATTAGGCTAATTTACAACATATTTAGCGGAAGTGCTACTGATCTGGTCAAAACATTTATACAAACATAGAAAGATAATCAATGCACATTCCTGGGCCCCAACAATATCATATTATCTGCACACTGCATACTTTATAAACAAAGGGGTTTTAGTATACATTACTGTGATCACATGAATGAAAGCCTTCCAACCACGTCAAGGTAACCCCAGTCTGGAAGGTCCTAACGTCTAACCTTTTCAATTTCTTTTATTCAATTACGATTAGCAAACTTTTGCATTTCTCATTCTTACACACTGGACCAAACAGGCTCTCTCCCTTCCCCCTCAGCCCTTTGGCTTTTTAAAATGAGGGAAGAGGCCATCTAGTGCTTTATTTAAAGGCATAGGACCTCCCATTAATGGGGCATGTTGGGGGTGCTATTACCACATGGAGGCTTGACCAAGCCTCCCAATAAATACATACAATACTAGAATTGTGGAAGCACTCCAATTAGGCTAATTTACAACTACATTTAGCGGAAGTGCAACTGATCTGGTCAAAGGGAGAGAGCCTGTTATTTGGATCCAGTGTGTAAGAATGAGAAATGCAAAAGTTTGCTAATCGTAATTGAAGTAAAAGTAATTGAAAGATTAGACGTTAGGACCTTCCAGACTGGGGTTACCTTGACGTGGTTGGAAGGCTTTCATTCAGTGATCACAGTAATGTATACTAAAACCCCTTTGTTTATAAAGTATGCCAGTGTGCAGATAATATGATATTGTATGGGGCCCAGGAATGTGCATTGATTATCTTTTCTATGTTTGTATAATGCTTTGTATTAGGTTGTTTACTTTATCCATATTTCTTTATTTTGTGGCATGTCCACCATACATGCAGTAGATCTGCTTTTCGGTTCCATTCCCTCCAACATAGGGGGGATGTTTCTTTGTCCCATTTTGCTTCAATTTCTGGGGTGATATACATTCTATATAGTATTTTGCGATTGTTTTCCCAGTTGGAGGTGCACTTCGAGAGTTTGAATGGGATATCGAAGGTTTGTTTCCAGGTGAAGTCTTCGATTCGTTAAGATCTTTGTTCCATAACTTAATAAATCTAAATTTGTTGGTTTCTTTTTTGGGTTAATATTTTGTCAAGGATGGATATTCCATGTGAAATATTTATAGATTAGTGTATTGTTGTTGAAATTTGTTTGTCTATGGATTGGAGATGTATCTGTTTATTTTTTAGTAGCTATGTATTTGTAAATATTTGTAAAAGTTTGTTTTAGAGATTTGATGTGTATTTTGTAATTCTGAAAATTGAATTGGTATTCCGTTGTGGTATAAGTAGAATAAGTTCAGTATTTCTGAATTTTTCCAATTGTCTAGTCTGATATCTGGAATTAAAAGTTAGGGCAGTGATATCAATATATTTGTATAGAGAGTATATCCAAGTTTTGTGAGGTGATGTATCTCCATTGCTGAATTGCTGATCCTAACATGATTGCTCCTATTAGCTGTGTGTAGTGATTTGATTTTGTTTTGTTCTGATTATATATTTGTGTTTCTAAAATATAGATTGTGTTTTCTGCATGGTGGGTCCACCATGTTTTGAGTTGTTTTAATATTGTTGCATTATAGTATCCTTTTATATCTGGTAAAGCCATGTCTCCTTCATTTTTAGGTTGGGTTAATATGTTTGTTGCTACTCTAGGTCCAGTTTTTGAGTTTTCTTTGTACTGAGTCTCTTAAGGGGGAGAAAGTAATAGAGTATAAGTATTGCTCTTGTTAGTTAGTTGTATACCTAGGTAGGTTATTGCTGATTCTGCCCAGTTAAAAGGGTGTCTGGCTTTAATAGGTTTGAGGGTGAGGATATGTTAAAGTCTAAAATAGTGGATTTGGATTCGCTAATTTATATAATGGTATTTTGCTAAATTGTTTAATGGCTATTCTCAATGTTATTAATGAGGTATGGTTTGGTTTGGTGAGGGTCATAATAATATTGTCGGCAAATAGGTTAATTTTATATTGTTGGGTTTAATGTTAATCCCTGATATGTCTGGGTTGGTTCTTATATGTGTGCCAATGGTTCTATAGCCACTGCAATATAAAGGGCGACATAGGGCAACCTTGTCTAGTTCCGTTATTAATTTCAAATGGGTTGGATGACATATTAGATGAGATACAATTGCTGGGGTCTTTGTATAAGGAAATTTCCTTTGTGCCGAATTTTTGAATGACTTCTGACATGTATGTTCAATTATTCGGTCAATGCCTTTCTGCATCTAAGGCTATGATTATAGCAGGTATTTTGCGTTGTTCTATCCAGTTATTAGATTAATGTTCTGCTGGTGGCTTCATTGGGTTGTCTTGATGATGAATGAACCCCACTGATCTGAGTTGATTTTTGAAGGTAGGAGAGATGATAAGATTTTTGAAAAGATTTATGTCTGAATTATGAGGGACATGGGTCTAAAATTTGTAAGTTCAGAGTGGTCTTTTCCTTGTTTAAGGATTGGTATAATTAGTGATTGCATCATTTCTTTAGGAAAGTGGCCTCTTTCTATTGCTTGTGTTGTTAATTTTACTAGGTATGGGGAGATGATTTCAGTGTATGTTTTGTAATATTCATTTCCAAATCCATCCGGCCTGGGGACTTGTTATTTTTGAGTTTCTGGATGTTTGGGTCACTTCTGCTAGTGTGATTTTGCTTGTTTAACGTTTCTAAGTCTTCGTTATTATTTGTGGTAAATTCAGTTTGTCTAGATATTCTATATTCTTCCTTAGTGGATAGAGAGTGTTAGGTTCTTTATGGATATTGTATTGATAGTTATATTAGTGATATTTGGGGTTTATTTTTTTATGTCCTGATTTGTCATATATAAATGGAATTCTTGATTTGAACGTCTTTGTTTGAGTATTTGTCAGCTTGTTATTTTGAGTGTGATTGTAGCTTTCAATCTTCTTAGTTGACGTTCAAATTTACATAGATCTAAATTGTGTAATTGGTTAGTTTGTTTCTTCTAACTTCCAATTTGTTCTATTAGATCTGTCTGTATTTTAATCTAATTTTCTTTTGTGGAGATGCTATTTGTAATAATATCCCTCTCATGTATGCTTTATGCGCATTCCATATAGGATATATATCTGTTTCTTCTATGTCATTGTATAAAAATATTCTTTTATTTTGTTTTTTATGTCATGTTTAGTAATGGCTGTGAGTTCCGTGCACCTCCTGCTTGAGCCTCAAACAGTAAGTTTACCAGGAGCATAGGTAAAAAAAAAATATGCAACGGTTTTAAAGCTGCAGCTTCCAAATGAACATAGCTTGATTTTACAGTGCACTTATCCTTTAAAAGTAGATAGTACAGTTTAAGGGGAAATTTCTTTCCATATTTTTATTATTTATTTCTCTAGATTTGACTGTTAGAGGTTTAAGTACAGTTTCTCTTCTCTCTCTGTCTCTTCTTGGATGTCTCTTTTGAAGTTTTTGGATTTTATTATGGTCTTTGAGAATCTTTTTGTTATTTGTGATTAGGTATGAGATTCTTCCTGGAGGGTATTCCATGTTGTATCTTGGTTGGTAAGCTTTTGGTTATAATTGTATATTTGTACAGTTCCATGGAGTTTTAAATCCGTTGGTATGTTTTAATTTGGGTATCTGTTTCGGTGGTTAAAGATATTGGATTTTTCTTGTATGTTTGGTGTTGTCATCCGGCACACGTCGCTGAGAAGTTAATTTGGAGGATCATTTAATTTAGTTGTTGTTTTTATGGTGGGTAGTTTTCACCTCCTGGGATTCGAGGTGTAGATCTTTGTCTGGGAGATCTCTGATTAAGAGGGGATTGAACTAGAGTCAAATTCCAGGATCTAAGTTAAGCTGGGTACACACACTAACGATAAAGCCCCGATACCGTCGGATCCGACGATATCGTGGCTTTATCATTGTGTGTGTACACTCGTTTCCTATAGAGGAGTCTAGCGCGGCCGATGGAAACACACAGTTGGGACTGTGTGTATGCAGATCTTTGAAAGATGGCAGACAGGATCTTGCAGATCCTGTCTGTCATCTTTCAGAAATCTGGACTGTGTGTACCTAGCTTAAGTCTGTGGCAGACTTAGGAGTCAGAGCCATGTGTGACATTCCATTCAACTATATGTAGTTTAGTAATAAAGTGCCAATGGGGAGGATCGGACCGGAGCGACGAGGGAGATTACAAGTAAGTAGTGCGGACTTTTGTAAAGTACCCAGAGGTGAGGACTAGCAATTTAGGTCCTCACCCTGGGTACGTTGCAGGAGTGGGGGGAAAGGAATGAGGGGGAGGTGAGTTAATTGTCCTTTAAATGATTCAGAGAATTCTCCCATTTTTTTTTTGTTCTACATGCGAGGTTCTCTCCCCAGGTCGTTATGTCTTTTTGTAATACGGATTCATTTATATCATATCTTTCATTAGTGCCCTTGCTTGGGATATCAACATTGTTTTAAGTATTGAGTCTGTAACAGGTTGGTCTGAGAAGGGATAGAAACCAAGTTATCTGATATATATACATTTACTGATGTTTTTTGTCAGATGATGATAGGTTCAGAATAAGTGCTCTGGGGTGAGGCCTGTGGAGAGATGGGAGGGGTGGATCTGCTATATGTCTCTGACTCCAACCCTGCTAATGTAGGATCAGATTTGTTATTTTCAGTAAGTTTGTTAAAGTTAGTCACCTCGTGCTGAGAGGTTTTTAAAAGGTTAACAGTACCTTTGCTTGTGGGCGAAGGTCTCTGCTGAACTCCCGGTGCAGCCGCCATCTTGGGATGCCTCGTGGGACTCTGTCTGGCTGGGCAAGAAGTTGGCAAGTTTAGCTGCTTTCGGCTTGTCTTTCCTGTTATTTCTCCCCATCTGTGGCTTATGTTTATTATTTCCAGCAGTTGGCCCTCCTCTGGTTGTTTTTGTGCCTGTTTGTGGTTTTTTATTCCACCTTGTACCCAGAGCTCTGGAGTTATGGTCCAGCAGCATTGGGTCCTAGGCCACGTCCCCAGAAAAGTTACAATTATGTACGCTGGAGAAAAGGGCTTGCGTGGGGATATATTTACTGTCTATAAATACATTAACGGCCATACAATAAACATCTGGGGCATTGTTCACAATAGAGCATGTCAGAGGACACGAGGACATCCCTTAAGACTTGAAGAAAAAAGGTTTAGGCCTCAAGTTCAGAAAGGGTTTTTCACTGTGAGAACGGTAAAGCTATGGAACTGTCTTCCAGTGGACGTTGTAATGGCAGGTTCATTGGTCAGTTAAAAAAGAAGCTGGATGAGTTTCTGCAAACAAGGAATGTTGCAAGTTGCTGGTATTGATTCATAAAGTAGAGTTGATCCAGGGAAATTTCCGATTGCCACTTGGAGTCAGGAAGGAATTTTTCCCCTTCATAAATTTGGTGGGTTTTTTGAGCTTCCTCTGGATCAACAGTTAGGCGGGAAATGAGGATATTGCTAGATGGTTTGGACTGGATGGACGTATGTCTTTATTCAACCTCAAATACTATACTATTTGACAGAAAATACGCTGCATGGCTAGATTGTGCCCCTGTCCATGTAGTGCAGCATACATAAAAATCTTGTATGTATTCTCACATAGGGCTATTTATAAAAGATCGGTATCGTATCGTAAAATTATGATCGTTATTGTAAAATAACGACCGTTATTTACCGATAACGACCGGATTTACCGATATTGTTAATACCGTCGTATTGGTAAATAACGGTCGTTATCGGTAAAAAAACGGTCGTTATTACGGTTAATGAATAGGATGCAGAGAGTAGTTGTTAATGGGGCTTCATCATTATAGTGCTAAGTGGGGTGCCACAGGGTTCTGTGTTGGAGCCGCTTCTATTTAATCTATTTATTAATGATTTGGAAGTGGGTATTGTAAGCAAGGTTTCTGTGTTTGCTGACGACACAAAACTTTGTCGACCATTAAAAACTTCAGTGGATGTGCAATCTTTGCAGGGGGATCTAGATAGATTGTCACAGTGGGCTGCTAAGTGGCAGATGAGATTCAATGTTGATAAGGTGATGCATTTTGGACTTAAAAATCCTTGTGCTGCTTATACTATAAATGGCTCTGTGTTAAGTGAATCCCTGTTGGAAAGGGATCTTGGAGTTTTGGTCTATAACAAACTTAAAGGTAGCAAGCAGTGCCAGGCGGCAACAGCCAGAGCCAGCATGGTATTGTCTTGTATAAAGAGAGGTATGGATTCAAAGGAGGAAAATGTTATTCTTCCTCTTTACAAAGCATTGGTAAGGCCTCATTTGGAATATGCAGTGCAATTTTGGAATCCTGAGTACAAAAAGTCATATTTGAAATGGAAAGGGTTCAGAGAAGGGCATCTAAATTAATAAGGGGATTGGGGGTGCTTGAATATGAAGAGAGACTGGAAAAGTTTTTTTTTAAATCATGAGGTTTTTTATTGATTTTCAAAGTCTGTATTATTACAGGTATGAATAATAAAATAAAATAAAACATAAATGCAATTTTCAAAATATTTAACAGTAATGCATTAGTTGTTAAGTGTTATACATACAAATACACGTAAACATATCTTATTTCTTATCTCTTTTTTTTTACCTTTTCTTCACTTATTACAAAATAATTTAACAATTCTTTAAAAGGATCTTTGGTCTGTGTACCACATTTCCCATTTCCTGTAGAAGGATTCAAATTTGTTTTGTGAAATGTAGAATGTTTTTTCATAGTGCATGATTTGATTTAACATATATGTTATTTCTTTTATTTTAGGGATTCTCTTGGATTTCCATCTTCTGTCAATTAAAATTCTAGTGATGATGAGGATATGAAATAGTTTGTACGTTATAAGGTAGATTTATGAGTCCTATGTTTAGTAAGGCTAATTTAGGGGTTAATTTTATGTTGATGTGTGTAATGCTTTGTATTACAATACAAGAATTGTGGAAGCACTCCAATTAGGCTAATTTACAACTATATTTAGCGGAAGTGCTACTGATCTGGTCAAAACATTTATACAAACATAGAAAAGATAATCAATGCACATTCCTGGGCCCCATACAATATCATATTATCTGCACACTGGCATACTTTATAAACAAAGGGGTTTTAGTATACATTACTGTGATCACATGAATGAAAAGCCTTCCAACCACGTCAAGGTAACCCCAGTCTGGAAGGTCCTAACGTCTAACCTTTTCAATGTTTGTATAAATGTTTGACCAGATCAGTAGCACTTCCAAAGGGAAGGTTCGGAAATGTAAAGGGGGTAGAGAAATAACAGCACATCGGAGGAAATATAGTGGAATATGGCGTGGGACAGAGTTAATACACAATGTGAAGAGACTTGAATGAAAGATTAAAAAAAAAAAAATCAGTAGGGGGATTGGGAGTCTCGTAGAAAAACAAGCGAAGTGGCATGGCTTTACACCTGTCGTTGAAATTACCAGTGTGTGATACAGGGGTACGAGAAGAAAGAAGTAGTAAGTGCGTGCATATAAGATCTGTTGGTTAACGTGACAGGCGTGTCAGAGAATAACCATTGGAAGCAAGAGTGGACTGTGTAAACCGTTGCTACACGTTAAATGGTTTGTAAGCCTACGTCACTTGCTCAACTTAATTTGGTTACATCTGGGTCAACGCCACCTATACTCTACGTCGAGCCACCTTAAAGGGACGTGTTAGTATCTGCCTTCCAAGCATTTCCCCTCTGCAGTTTCCGATAGCCCTTACAAGGGATCTGATATATTCGTAGATGTTTGCATCTAAGCAGAGGTCCAGAGCCTGGTCCCGCACCCAATTACACCTACCGGACTCGTGCTGTTTCGCTAGGCGCGCAATCCGTGGCGGGGTTGGGTGGATGGGCTTGTTCCAGGTAATAAGTTATGACGTCTGGGGGGTGTCGTTAGAGCGTTAATGGTCTTCATGTTCAGGACGTTTGCACGTTCGCGGGGTTTTGGATCTAGGTTTTCTGTAAGGATAACTTGTGGTCAATTGTCGCAATCATCGCTGAGTATAACATTGTGCTAGTTTGTGGCCTAGCCCTTAGTGTATCCGGCTAAGGATGTCACAGGAACATTGTAGATAAGAACACTGGACAGGAAGATGTTTAAGGGACACTATACTGAAAAAATTACTTGCCTCAACTTATCTAAATTAATACATGTAAGTAGCACTTCAATCCAGCACACCATTTTGTTGTAGGAGTATCCGACTCCCCCCCCTCGTTTTAACCCCTCCCACTTCCATCCGACCGTGACTTTTTCCCACAAAAAAAACTGTCAAGCCTGCACACAGCATACAGCATTCCAACTGTCAAAATCTGTCACCATTCCAGCTACAGTAAAACACTCACAGAAGAATAGTTTTTGAGAGCAAGGAACTTGATTGACAGCTAAAATATAAGAAAGTTTAGAATGGATATCTAAAGAAATAGGGGGCGAATACAAAAAAATGATACAGTGGTGGCTGGGAAGAATTATGTTTCCAGTTATGTCAATTTAAAATAACTTACGTTGGTTTAGAGAGCTTCCGAGTTAAGAAATATTATACAATGGCTCGAGGCCTTTTTAGCATCCTGTCCTGGGTTCAGAGGGCAGCCACATCTGCAAGGAGTTTATGTCCTTCTGTGCTTGCATGGGTTTCCTCTGGGTACTCCCCACAATGATAAAGACACACTAGTAAGTTTGGGGGATGCTATATTACCCATTTGTTGTACTATCAGGTTAGCATGTTTTTTTTTTTTTTTATAAGTTAGTGCTGGGCTGTTCTTACCTGACCGGAATCCCCGCATGCAGTTTAAGGTGACCATACAATAGGCCAAATTTTGTGTACAATCCGCATTTTGATGGCCGAAAAAGTGTACATTTTCCGTTCTTACTATGAGACAATAGATAGACATTAGTAATATAGGTCGTAATTTCGATAAGGAAAGTCGTTTTTTAAATCGTTGGTAAAATGATTGTATTTTTTCTGAAGTTCCGATTACACAATAGACAACACATTCAACATTATCACAACAAAAATGAATATCAAACAATATGTCAATGTATGGCACATCTACATACAATTACATTGTACATATGTCTATCAGGTTGGTCAGTTTTAAAAGCATTATGGTATTGTGGGATCAAGGTCAGGTAAGACGTTCTGTTTTTACTCCTGCATCAGCCCGTATGTAGCGAGATAAGTGCTAAGTTTGCAAGATTTTGTGACAAGGCCTGTTATTTCACAATATGTTAAGTGCTATCAATAAATAAATACATACATGCAAACAGGAAACCAATTGACAGCTCCTCTTATTATTACATGCTAGGTAGTGCTCCAGTACCTAAACCTACCATCCAACTGCCCTCTGCCCATTTCAGTCTTACAAGATGATTATTATTATCCTGGGTAAATACTGCACATTCCGAGGGATTTCCACACATTACTATTAAATAAAATAAGATGTTACTACAAAAGTGAAAGGAATTGTTCTACAAAAAGGTGAAGCTGCTAAACAGTACAGGCCAAAACATTTCTTCCTCTCCCCCTGCTGGGCAATTCACTACTGTACGATTGTCGGCCTAATGGTTGGTTTCAAAAAGTTTGTCACGTCTGTATGATATTAAGCTAAGTGCACATTATTATCTTGTTTAGAACAATTGTTATATAATCACACACCATGATACAGTTAGGGTGCTTGACTGTTGTGATCTCCAATGGATGAGTGACTGCAGGAAGGTATCAGTTAAAAGTCTGCTCGGTACGCTATTGGGACACTTGAAGCGTTAAACACTATGAGAAGCATGCTCTCAGTTTTCAGTATTGTGATACTTTAGGCAGGGGGAAAGCAAGTAAGCATAAAAACTTTACTATCAGCCAGAATTGGTCAGAGTTAAAAAAAAAAAAAAAAAAAAAAGCAATGTAATATTTAGGTAATGTTCCCTTTAATATTAGTAAAAGGTAACTTTACACATTCTTAGAGATTTATAAACTGGTGTAATATGGGAAAACTTTTCCTTTAAAAACACTGAAACTCTGAGAGGACTTTTAGAGCAGCAGCAAGATCTGATGGGATATTATGTAAGGATTGTGGACTTGAACAATGATGGCTGTGATTCTCCACAGAATCAGCGTAAGAACAATGTATAGGTGTCTATATTAGGGATACTGCACTACTTGGGTGGGGGGGGATAATTTATTTAGGGATAGGTCCCACTATGTGTGGTTGCATTCCGTTTTGTGTGTGTTTGCGAATCACAATGTAATTTAAAATTCATGGAATCACGAGATCACATACATCACGTCACACTGTTTATGCATCTTGTGGTCCATCTTGTGTATCTGCATTTTTTATCTGGTCCTGTGTGTGCTGCAATTGAATTTATTATATAATAACAGTCTATGGAACACAAAAAACAAAAACGCAGACACACCACGACCAAACTATTTTGCTTTTTTGTGTTGGTTCTACAGGTGCCTGTTAATTCCCAAAACTGCACACACACACAAAGAGACTGGAAACGTGACACACACAGACAAATGCGTAGAAAAACTCATGTCTGTTAACCTGCAAACGGACTGGAACACAGACAAAATGCATTGTCCTAAATGCACTCAAGACACGCACAACACACCGCACAGAGTGGACTTGCCTTAGCCTCAAATAAAGATTCAGTGAACAATTCATATTTTGTAAGTGACTTGTGTACACACAAAAATATTTATTTTACTTTCTAGTTTTTTTTCAAATGGAAATAATTTTTCTCGATGCCCGTAATAAGGTTCTTTTTATGGGCACTAATAATACCCCTATTACCCATTCTCTTTTCCCACTTATAATACCTAAGGAGATGCATTGATACGGGTTATTGTAATGCACAATTCAACTGTTTTACTAAGCTAAGAACACAAACTTTAGTTTAAAGACAAACTATCTTATAAAAATGCTTTCAAATGTATTATTTTTTTTTAATATAATGGGTAAAATGTCAGTTGTAATAATACTAATAATCTATAAATAAACTAAGTTAAGTCCAGTTGATCTAACTAAATACAACAGATATACCATGACCTGGAGAATGTGAGAACCTTCACAAGCATGTGCGCAATTGTCTTTTTTTTCCAATTCAGATGAACGACCAACATCGCTGCCCACGGATACAAAAATTACCGCTGATATTTGGCCACTGCCAACTGAAAGGTGTCAAACGCCCAAAATATCTGCTCATGTGTACCCAGCCTAAAGAAATATGAAGAAAATCTCAGACCCAGAATTTTGATAGTGACCTCTATTGGTCCTATTAAGATGTCAGTATACTGGATTTTTACCTCCTGAGTTCCCATGGCCAACGTTGGACAACCCCTAGTCTCATTATTTTGTCCTGAATAGGCCAAGACGGGATAACATCAGGAGGTAAAACCGCCCAAAGGTTAGTTTGTATTTAGACATTAGATCGTCAATCGAATGTTGAATCTATGAAATGTCTAAACATAAATGGCTTATAAAAGCAATCACTGTAGCTAACCAAATTGTATGTGTCTATTTACATATCCAACATTCGCCCAACTAGAGGTCTTCATTGTACTGTTTTTGAAATCAAGGTCCTAATTGCTCTAATAGTAAGGAATCAATATATTGAATTTTTAGGCTATTGTGATTTTCGAGGAGATGTACAACAGGCCTCACAGTATCTGAAGAATCCATTTTGGCAAATTCTGGTAATTTCTTTGCAATTGACCATTTTAGCACCTGAAAACGATTTCTTTGGAATATTATGGTTATCTTTTTTACCAACCGTGAAAACCTTTTTTACTGTTGCTCGTTTTACCCTAAAAAAGGAAATAACAATTACCAAATACCATAAGGAGTAAACCAAAACGCAAGAAAGAGTATCAGTAACTGCATTTGCTTGTATCTATCTTTGAAGTTAAATCTCCAAAGCAAAAATGTTAACATGATTCCGAACAAGCAGATTAACTAGACCTTTATCCTGACCACTACTGCCTTTCCCTTCTCTAATGGAACCTAATATTTGTTTAGGTTGTTTGCTGTCAGGTCTTTGCTCTATTATGGCTGGATCTTGGTTAGAGAACCTGCCAAGCTGCATTCAGATGATAATCCACACTGTGGACAAGCAGGGCGGCTATAGAAAAACACAGAAAGTGATTATACACCATCATGTATGTGAACACCTGAGTCCAACAGTCCTCTACCTCCTCCCAAGAAATACTATTTAGACTGATATTACAGTCTTTGACCCCTTGCTCAAAACTATAACTCCATAATATCTTAGGTAAACAGAAACAGAGAAACTCCTGGGGAGAAGATCTCTCTATCTGATTACTTCTGCGGATTATACGCATAGCGGGTAGACCTTTCAACACATATTTGTTCATGATTAATATAGCGATTGTCAGATAGCAACATTGTGATTTTTTCCTCTTGTTTATAAAAGGAACTATTCAATGGATGGCTTCTTAGATGTTCCTTATATTTTCTATTGGTCTCTAACATAGCTGCACTGCTCGACAGGGAAAGTCTTGTCTTGGCACCTATTCCTCCACACAACAAGCCTTCTGGGTAATTTCAATGTTTTCAATATATTGAAAGCACTCTCTTTTTATGTAATGCATTAAACTGCAGCTTTCAAATTAACCCGTCACTTTTAAACAAGGGGGAAAAAAAACCTATACCCACATTTGCCACGCCATAACAGTTAAATTCTAAAGGTGCTTGTTTCCCCAACAATCCCCAACACAATGTGTGTTGTGCTAATGTAGGATTCATGTGGGTAGGCCCATCCCCATGATGATTGATGTCCTAATACATCGAGATTTTTTTGGAGGAAAATCATTGCAAGATCCACAAAGAACTATACCATTCTCTGCTATTTAAACAAAGTGCAATAAACATAATATTGCACAACTGTCTCTACAATGATGTGAAGAAGGACACTAAGTCTATTACAAAAGCCCTGCACAAACTCTTCTGAATAAATTTACCATACTGCTATATTTAAATATGCATTGAAGGTAAAGTAAAGGCTAATGAAATGGTTCAGTGGAAAACTGAAGTGAACAACACTTTATATAGATGGTATTGACATGCAGTTAAAAAAAGTTGAAGAAACAGGCAATCGGCTGAAAAAAAGAAAGCTTGGCTGAAAGCGTGGCTACGCAAGCAAAAAAGTGGTCATTTTCTGATATCACCCCATACCTCTCATTTCCTAAAATACAAATTTTCTATATGATCACAGGCATCCATTGTCAGATCACTATCCCCAGACAGGTCCAATAGGATAACAGGTCATCAGAATAAGGATGCCTTGGTGTGAGCATCTCTCTTACTGATGGAAGTTAATTAACACTTGAAAATTTCCACTAACAGCCATTCCATGTAATCATTAATAAATATAATCAAACATGTCCATTGAAAACATATTACCAATTCCCATGGAATAATTCCAACTGTGATTGGTTATCTGGTTATTATATATGCATCAACAGTTGCCTAAGCCCTGTGTTGCATGGCTGGTTTGTGTAAGTTTCCTCCAAGACTGCAGTTTCCCCTAAAAACATAAAGACATACTGATAGGTTGTGCAAATGAGATAAACTAACTTAGTGATTAGTTGCATTGAAATTAAAACCAATATTTCCTCCCCCAATCCACAAATACCAGCCTTGGTGGTCAATTGGGGCTTAAAGGCATCTATACCGAAAAATAGGTATTTTAAATTGATCATAACTGGAAACTATAATCTTCCAACCCCACCACTGTATATATAATATATATACAGAAGACGTTATATATATAAACATCTTATATTTCAGCTGTCAATCAAGTTCCTTGCTCTCAAAAACTATTCTTCTGTGAGTAGTTTTAATGTAGCTGGAATGGTTTTGACAGTGTGGAATGCTGTGTGCAGGCTTGAGAGTTGGTTTGTGGGAAAAAGGTCAGATGGAAGTGGGCGTGGTTAAAGGAGGGGAGATACTTCTCAACAAAATATGTGCTAGTTTGAAAGCATGCAGCAACACACGCAAATCAGTAAGCGCTACTTACATGTATTCAATTATAGATTAAGATGAGGCAAAGTAATTTTTTCAGTATGTGTCCCTTAAAATTTACCTGGTGTACCAGCCGTAACAAAAGGTAAGAAGGCAATCGACATCTGGGCAAATCGGAGACACCCCACCAACCTGGACCGAACAGGTAAATAGCCATGTTATTAGGAAATAACTATTGTCCTAGTATAGGGGTGCCTAACTTAACAGAATATAATATAACGTTAATGCATTTAACAGCATGTTACAGTCAGTATTACTGTAAAGTAGCACTGTGGGTTGCATAATCTTTAAGGGTTGCACAGTCTAATAGCACAAAATCTTTGGAGGACTTTAACCATCATTTTAACATATTGGTATATTTTTTATTATATCTATAATAACTATCTCAACTGACTGATTTTCTGTAACTTCCTAATTTTACACTTTTACTTACAATTATAATACATTATACACATTAATTACATTTTAAAATATAATTATCCTCTGGATTTTCTTAAATGATCCCTCTGTTGTGTGACTTAATAAGATTATTTGGGGGGAACCTCTTATTAAGGTACAGAGAGAAAGAATCCCCTGGGGTCCATTTGTTCATACTATTTATTATATTTTATTGATAGAAATAAGCAGTGGTACCGGCCCAACCTATTTACTCCAACACTGAAGATTGAGCCACTGTATTAAGAAGGTTTGGTCACAGATGTTCGGGGATAAAATCTATTATTTTCAAAAAGCACATCTCCACGGAAACCACTCAATAAATAGAAAAGTTGTAGACAACCTTCCAGAGCAACACTACAATAAGGCCAATATCACTATTGCATTAAAGGATTACAATATGGGATCTGATGTAAAAAAAAGGTAACTATAGTAGAAAAATCGACTTTAGATTTGAAAGCTATAAGTAATGTACGCTATACACATGATGTATGCAGTTACAAACACATTTTCACAGTGTAGATATAGCCATTAGAGGTTGAACAGTGGTTGAACAGTGGTTTTCAGCAATACATGCTCAGTATCTTCAAACGCATAGCACTTAGGTGGAGATACAGAACCAGGTGCTATGTGCATGATTTTATGCATGCTAACCCTAGGGCTGATGAAAGTGTAGTCGGTTGCTATGGGAAAAAAAAGGTTCTAACCTAGAACATTGCATGGTATGCAATAAGTTTTGTCAATTTCAACCCACAATTACAATTGATCAGTACTTAACAGGATACCTCAATGAAAATTAACGGGATATAACTGTGAATTTGTACTAGACCTAGATGCATCCTAACTGTCCCCACTCACAACTCCCATTTGCACTGCTGCAATAGACACGTCAGAGGATATGTGGACTCCCTTAAGACTTGAGAAAAAAGGTTAGGTTTCAAGTTCGGAAAGGGTTTTTCACTGTGAGAAGTGTGTAGCTATGGAACTGTCTTCCAGTGGACGTTGTTTGGCAGGTTCTTGGTCAGTTGGATGAGTTTCTGCAAACAAGGAAAGTTACAAGTTACTGGTATTATACATAAAGTAGTTTATCAGGGAAATTTCCGACTGCCACTTGGAGTCGGAAGGAATTTTTTCCCCTTCATTAATTTGGTGGTTTTTTTGTGGATCACAGTTAGGCAATGAAGATTTGCTAGATGGGTGGACTGGATGACATATGTCTTTATTCAACCTCAAATCCTATACTATACTACACTAGTGTCACCTATTAGGCTGGTACACACGGCCGACTATTTTGTCACGATTTGTTTGGGACAAATGTCCGTTGGTCGGTCAATCCGGAATTTCGTCCACGCTCCGACTTCGTTGCTCGATCCGGACAAACGAACGATCGATGTCGGTCGTGTCCGGCCGCCCCACACAGCCGATATTTTCGCCCAAAATATCGGCTGGTGTGTACCCAGCCTTAGGGTTAAAATCTCGATCTGCATAACAGACCGTATTCAATTGTTTCTACACGGTAACAACACAAGTAATGTGCTGCACTGACATCATTCCAAAAGGTATTAAAATAGTTCTTGTATTTTCAGTTAGAAAATTCCAGCATATATCACCTATAGTCGGTTTCCTTCCCATAAGTAAAAATGTGCATGGTTTGTGATGTGGCCTCTGAAGTTAATGAGCCAGGATCTTTGTGCCTATAGGCTCTTGAGGTGTAAATCCAACCCTGATAGTTGGCATTATTTCTTTGTGTTACTACCTCAATGATTCAGGGTTAGTATTAAAGACAAAAAGTTGTTCCTCCACCCCCTTTTGGCCCAGGGCCTAACCAATGAGTAGACCCTCTCTGCAAGATGCACTTTTCCTATTGGATAGATCCTGATTTAGGGTGAGCCATGCTTAGACACAACATTTCACCATTAAGAATGAGGCTGCTTGGAGAAAATATCACATCAAAAATTAAAAACTCAAATTATTAGTAGTACATTTTCTAAAATTGACCAAAAAAAAAAAAAAAAAAAAAAAAAAAAAAAAATATATATATATTATTATTATATATATTATATACTATATATATATTATATATAATTCCCATCCATTTTAAGGTTGTGTTCAACAACATCTGGTGAGTTCTCTTGTGCCTTCTTCTTCTTAAAAATCCTTCTACAGTTAAAATTTTCTACAAAAATATTCTAAAATTAGCTACAAAATGTGCTTATTTTTCTTTTTTTGATCGCTGCTTTAAAGAAACCTTTATGTCCTGACATATATACTGCAACATGCATAAATATTTAATAAAATATAATAAATGCTCAGAAGACTAGACAATCCACTGGATGTAAAGAAGTAGGAAGTGGCGGAGAAAATGTGTTATGTTTTAAACCTCCCATTCCAGCTGTAAAGCTGTAATACATAAAACATTTTGATAACAAGAGGGGATGAAGAACTCAATATGAACCGTTGAGGGGAAGTTGTTGGACAGCTGAGAGAACAGACAGATTCATAGGATACACATCCACATGTGTATATTTCAACCTAAAAGTTAAGCTTCTTTTACCACTAGATGTCCCACTCTCTCATTACCTTAATATTGGGGAGGTAATAAACAAAAGGGTGAGGTTGAGGGCAAAACTGTGACCTAGGCTGGGACCTAGATGAATTCTATCTACCGTGCTTCTTTAGGGATTGAAGAAATAGAACAGAATATTTCCTTCTAATTGTACTTTTTCTAAGTTATGTAGAAATAGCAGTATTTATATGTATGTATGTATATTATATTATATATATATATATATATATATATATTATATAAAACTAAAAAAGATAATCAATGCACATTCCTAGGCCCCATACAATATCATATTATCTGCATACTGGCATACATATATAAAAGGGGTTTTAGTATACATTACTGTGATCACATTAATGAAAAGCCTTCCAACCACGTCAGGGAACCCCAGTCTGGAAGGTCCTAACTTCTAACCTTTTTACATTTCTATACTTCATTACAATTAGCAAACTTTGCATTTCTCATTCTTACACATTGGATCCATATAACAGCTCTCTCACTTCCCCCCAGCCCTTTGGCTTTTTAAAATGAGGGAGAGACCACCCCAGTGCTTTATATAAAGGCATAGGACCTCCCATTAAAGGGTGTGTTGGGGTGTGCTATTACACATAGAAGCTTGACAATGCTTCATAAAAAATACATACAATACAAAGATTGTGGAGCACTCCAATGGCTAATTTACTATTACATTTTGCGGAAGTGCTACTGATCTGGTTAAACATACATTTATACAAACATAGAAAGAACAATAATGCACATTCCTAAGCCTCATACATATCATATTATCTGCACACTGGCATACTTTATAACAAAGGGGTTTTATTATACATTACTGTGATCACATGAATGAAAAGCCTTCCAACCACGTTAAGATTGAGATATATATAAATATATATATTATATATATATATATATTATATATATATATATATATAATACAGAGTAACAACAACAAGGGGATAAGTGAAAGCAATTATACAGATAATAAAATTAAATATAATTTCATACTAGGTTAAGAAACCATTTACAAAATATGTATAAATTGATAAAAGTGCAGCATGCCTTGACACATTAGGAATGAGATCCTTGCCTGAAGAGCTTACAACTAAGGGATTATTACAACATGAGAAGTTACTGGAAATAGCTCTTCCATCATTTCATGCTACAGCTCAAGTAGCCTTTTCCATCCTGTAGAACATGCAATACAAGTGGCAATGTTGCACACCCTAAAAGCAAGCAAATTTGGATATCTACTTCTTTATTCCAGTAAGAAGAACACAAAAGTACATCAAAAAGTACAAATACATCATTACAGCAACCAAATCAAAGATGTGAGTTTTGCATGAAACTTGTGGGAACATGAAAACAATTTTTTTTTATTCAGGGCTAATTTTTGTAAACTGGGAGCTAATAAATAATAGCAAAATACGAAAGATGAAAAAAAAAGTGGCTACTCACAGGGACTTAAATCAAACAAGTGGTCAAGACCACGAAATGCGGCACTCAGGAACCCACTTTGGGGTGTTGTCACACATTGATATGTATCTTTAATAAATGTTTATTCTTTGATTTTGAGTATTCGTGTGTAGCCACTGTTTCTTCCATCTCTGGTATTTTGCTATTTGCCACTATACTCCCTTTCTAGGACTGTGACCAGAGCTGGGGGAGGAGACACTATGGAAGACGCGATGCATACTCACGGACAAGTTCCCACGATGGTCTACAGGCAGGGGCGTATCTAGGGTCTAAGAAGATCCGGGCACTCCTGGGCACTCCAAATTTTTTAGGCCACGCCCCTTTCTCCGCCCCAATTAGGACACACCCATAAGTACTTAATGAGATGGCCAAAAGACACAGACAGACAGATAATAACCACAAACATAGACACACACAGCCCGATAGTGATAAACAGACAGAAAGACAGTGAAATAGACAGACAGAGATAGAGATTTGGATAGGAGAACAACATTAATGACACAAAGGCACAGTAAACTGGCAATATCATTATATACTGGTAGCAATCTGGTAATTTAAACTTACTGTTGTGTTCATTTGAGTCGTCGCTTGGCCATACCTTTGGCCAGGGAGACCTTCTTGTACCTTTTACATGACCTCGCCCCTATCTATCTGTCCCTCTCTCTGTATATCTTCATACTCGCTATCTATCTATTCAACTCTGATCATATATCTATTACTCTGCTATCTATCTATCTACTCTGCTATCTATCTATCTTCTCCTTCCTCATCTATCTTCTAACTCGTATATCTATCTACTCCTACTATCTATCTATCTATCATCTATCTACTATCTACTATCTACTCTCTATCTATCTATCTACTACCCTATCTACATCTATCTAACTCTGCTATCTATGTACTCTATCTAACTCGCTATCTATCTACTAACTCTGCTATCTATCTATCTATCTATCTATCTATCTATCTATCTAACTCTGCTATCTTCTATCATCTACTCTGCTATCTATCTATCTATCTATCTATCTATCTATCTATCTATCTAACTCTGCTATCTATCTAACTCTGCTATCTATCTAACTCTGCTATCATCTACTCGCTATCTACTATCTAACTCGCTATCTATCATTCTATCTATCTATCTATCTAACTCTGCTATCTATCTATCTATCTATTTCTACATCTACTTGCTATCTATCATATCTAACTCTGCTATCTATCCTATCTATCTATCTATCTATCTATCTATCTATCTATCTATCAACTCTGCTATCTATCTAACTCTGCTATCTATCTATCTAACTCTGCTATTACCATCTATTATCATCTATCTATCATCTATCTATATTCTACTATCTATCTATCTAACTCTCTATCTACTACTCTTCTATCTATCTATCTATCTAATCTATCTATCTCATGCTATCTCATCTATCTATCTATCTATCTTCTATCTATCTATCCTTCTCTATCTACTATCTACTAACTCTGCTATCTACTATCTCTGCTATCTATCTATCTATCTATCTATCTATCTATCTATCTATCTATCTAGTCTATCTATTCTCTACTCTAACTCTGCTATCTATCTACCTGCTATCTATCTATCTAACCTGATCTATCTATCTAACTCTGTCTATCTATCTATCTAACTCTGCTATCTATCTATCTATCTAACTCTGCTATCTATCTATCTATATAACTCTGCTCTCTATCTATCTATCTATCTATCTATCTAACTCTGCTATCTATCTATCTAACTCTATCTATCTATCTAACTCTGCTATCTATCTATCTATCTATCTATCTATCTATCTATCTATCTATCTAACTCTGCTATCTAACTCTGCTATCTATCTATCTATCTAACGCTGCTATCTAACGCTGCTATCAACTCTGCATCTATCTAGTAGGAGAAGGCCGAGCGCAGAGGCCGTCTGTATGTTCTGCGCCGTCGCGCGAGTGACGTCATCGCGCGCCGGCATGCGCGTGACGTCATCGCGCCGACGGTCCGCCGGGGTCCGAACTAGGGGCCAAGTCAGGAAACATTCGGGGCACTTTGCAAAACATCCGGGGCACGTGCCCCGAATGTTTTAACGTAGATCGCCACTGTCTACGTGATATTTAGATAATACCGATTGTGACAGTTTCTACATACAAGAATTAAAACTCCTGGTCAAAACCTTTACACAATTTGTGGTCACCAAGCAAAAGTACATTTTTTCCTGAAATTTAACAATATTTAGAAACCAAGGGCTATATTTTCTGTAAAATGCATAGGTTGATCCTTGTGTCACCCTTACACATTTTAATTGTTTATTAGTTTTGAAATCTCTATAAAAGACTGGGGGACACTTTGATTTTTTTTATTATTGTCCATGAGGGTCAATATACCCTACACAGAGTCCTTGCTGAATGCTAAAAACTGTCACAGATCTCACACGAATGACCCACAAATTCCTCAAACTCTGCCTTTAGCTTAAATTGCCCAAAATGTGATAATATAAGGTAAAATTTAAATTCCAATTCACATTGGTTATCTCTTTAGGGAAATAATTAAAAAATGTCTACATCAGTCAACAAACTAGTGTGTCTCATCTGCACCTTATTCTTAACTAACACATGCCCTTCCACCAGCTTAAACCGGTGTTCCTAGGGTTTTTGACACCTGACAACTTTTAAATGCTGCCTTACGATAGATGGATGGCGGCACAGAAGTAGGCATGGCTTCATCAGGGAACATAGGTGTGGAGGTGGGAGTGGTGTGCTGACTAACACTGATTGGTGGTCTGGTGCTGAAATGCAGTATGGCATGAAGGAAGATTTTTTTTTTTAACCGCTGCCTTTTAATTGTTCTGCGGTGTGCGCCGTGAGCAAATGTTTCAGTTTGCTTCATGGTACCCCTGAGCCTAAAGAAAGGTTTTCATATTGGCGCAATTTTGCCCCATCATAGCTCCATTCCACTGACAAAAAAAACGTATTTGAAAAAATTTGAAGAATAAAGCATGATGATTGAAAGACATAACAAGGTTTCATTAATTGTTTTAGTTTATAACCAGAACATCATTGACTCCGGTCAACAATAATTTATGTGTGTATTACACCTTTACAGAAGTCTAACATATCAATATTATTGTAATAGGATGTCATTCCAATCTGATAGACCCTCATTCAGAGAGACAATTGAGATAAAACAGGTCTCCTAGTCCCCTGAGTCCCCAGGGGGCTTCTCATTTTTCCAGCTGTTTATAACCCTGTCTCAGTCATTTGCATACATTACTGTATTACACTCATACAGCTAATATGCCATGATGTTGTACAGTAAATATAGTAATAAAACGACAGTACAAACATCCAATAGCACAATGTTATTACTTTTATATTTTCTATTCCAGTATAGTTCACTGGCCTGAATTTTCAAAACAAATCTTTTCATACATCAATAACATTTGTGTTATTAAGCATAGGTCTGATTTAAAATAAGTCACTTCTCAAGAACAAGAACTCACCTCCCAACCTTCCAATGCCTTTCCCGTTCTTTTTTGCGACCGACATACGATCGCAAAATGAAGAGGCCATGGGACTGTCAGAATCATATTCCCCCTTCTAATCTGAAAACTCAGATTCTGGGGCAGCATGCTGGTGATACTGAGCATGAGGCAACACTGGGAGAGTAAATTTTATACATGCAATTCACACATACCAACAGTTACCCTTCCAGAGTTTTATGATAATAATACATTTGATTGACAACTGAAACAAAATATTTCAGTTAGATATCTAAAGAAACCGGACAGATAACAAATATGGTACAGTGATAGTTGAGGAATAAAATATTTTTCCAGTAATGGGCATTATAAAAACATATTTTTTTATTTTATATTCCCTTGAAGAGGTTCTATTGTATATTAAACTTCCACATTCCTGTGATGCAGTAAGTGATCTTCGCATCAAATTGCTATTTCAGTTTTCTCCATGCCCCTGCTACCGCTATTTTAGTGTTGAACCTACACTTAAAGTGTATGTATACTAAAAAAATTTTTGCGTCATTTTAATCTATAAATAATATGTGTAAGTAGCACTTACTCTGAGGTGTGTGTGTTGCTGCATGCCTTTAATACAATACTTGTTTGTTCAGGCCACTGACCTGACTATTTTCCCACATACCAATTGTCACAATGCATACAGCATACAGCACACCAACTGTCAAACTTCCACTACAGCAAAACTGCTTACGAAATGCTAAAACGTAAGATGTTTCAAATGGATATCTTAAGAAAATGGGGCAGATAACAAAAAAAGGTACAGTGATAGTTGGGATGAATTATAGTTTCCACTACTGTGTAATAAAAATTTTTTTCCCAGTGTACATACTCTTTAAGAATATATAAATCAGTGGAAATGGGCATATCGCAAAAATTGGCGCTGCACGGCACCTATTTCTGCATCTCCCTGATTTTTGATGCTTTTATTTTTCATTCCTGTCTCCTGTAACATAAACAAAGAGTTTGTAAGTAAATTTATGTAAGTAAATTCATAACACAACTAAACACAGGAAATAGCAACATCAAGGGCCCTTCAGACAGAACATCTCATCTTTATTGCTCTATGGAAGAAATTCTGGCTATTTACCAGGTCATCAGGTGGAGAAACATCACCCCTCTTGCCCTTGATTTGGTCACTGGCTAAACAGAAAAGGTCTTATACATTACAATTATACATTATTAAACTAATAGAATGTACACACACGGGATTCCACACACACTCCCCGCTTTTCAGTCAATATGTACTTGTGGCTGTTTAGTTTGTTAATCCCACCAAAGGGCTGTTAATTGTCCCCTCATGCATTGTGGGACATGTGTGCCCAGGGTATTACAGTCATTTTTGCCTTATTCCCAGAAAAGTAGGATTTATTTAGTTAATGCACACAGGCTCTGAAACATATATCCCTGTCATAGAGAATGGTGCAGTACTACTCAACAAATTTTAGAAGTGTACCACATTTTTCTGATAGGTGATAATATGGGCGATAATATTTAATAACTTATTTAGCTTTGTAAGTTATATTAAAGGAGATCTAAACTGAAATTTGTAATATCAAACTGTATCTTTAATATCAAGGTGCTTGAACGGCGAACCAGTCATATTGTCTTCTGAACCCTTGACTAAGGTAAAAAAAACAAACCTATATAGACCAAAGCAGGATTATCCTCAATGCAACCAAGGTAGTTGCCTAGGGCTCAGTGAACCCAGGGCCCAGCTTCAGTATCAGCCCAACAATAAAATATTAAACAATGGGGCCCCAAAAGACCTAGGGCCCATTAGGACTTAATCCCTCTCTGATACAGATCATATAAAGTAGGCTACAAACTGGGACTTTGAAGAAGTTCAGTACTTCACATGCTTCTCATACAATGAGATGGAATTTCCTTTTTAAGTCTATCAGGAAGTTACAAACTAAGATACAGATCAAAGGTCAGTCATATACGACAAAAAGAGAATTAGCCCATTATCAGTTGAGTACAAACAAGTATATTTCTTGCCAAAACTGGCCTCAACTGAGCATACAATAGAAATAATCATTGTTTGGGAGATACTTGCTACATGAAAATATGCACAAATGATCAAGACCTCAAAAAATGGAATGATAACAATTGGTCACTGATGATGGTCGTCGGACACGGCCAAAAACCCATGTGATTATTTCGTCCCAATCACTGATACACTGAACTATCATCAATCGGACTGTAATATTGCATGGTGTTACCAGCCATTAGCACCCTATACACGGGCGTGATATTTGGATAGATTTCGATTTTGCAATCGGATTGCTCAAAATGACAAAACATTTTTTCATTTTTCCGACATTGCCTAGCAGTTATTTGGAAAAATAAATTGTCCCAGACAGTCCATCTCTGTCCTAATCTCTCCGCGGTTTCAAGCTGAAATCTGCAAAAGATCCTCAAGGAAGGGAACTTCGAGCTGTCCTTACAATCGGATTTCTGATCACTGCCCTCGATCTAAATACTATTGCAAAAAAAGTCTGCCCATGGGACATGTCTTCCATTAGGAGGCAATAAGGAGTTCTCTTAAGTGCTTACACACATGCGATTGTGAGTGCTGACCCACCATGTGATCATCAACAAGCTTTTGGCTGACAAAGTGCCCATACATGGCATGATTATCTGCTGAAATGGCTGTGCATGCACATTGAGCATCTCGGGTCGCTTACTGTGATCGTGTGTATGAGGCTTAAAATATTGGCCTAGGGTGAGCACCACTGCCTAAAAAATATGCAAATTAACATCTATTAGTGGATCCCTAGGGATTGCATCAAGGAGTGGATATATTTTATCTCTGGTCCGTTGAGAAAAGATTATTAGTAGATGTACAACACCTCTATGTAGCATTAGGAGCACAATAATTCATTAATTATATAGATAGGACATAAGACAGTCGGTGATCTCCAGTAATCGTCAATGGTGACACCGACCTTTCTGGATCAGGAAAAAATTAACTAAAGAAGAACCTGAAAAGTACTTTATAATTGATTTTATTACAATATCTAATTACTGTGGAAAGTAGTTTATCTAGTTCCAGATCAGTACTAGTTTACTATTGGGTACCTTGTTCTAAACATACAACACTGATTATTTGCAGAATTTTTTAGTTTATTTTCTATTTAACAGTTAAGGTGCATACATTATGCTGCCTAGAAAGGGGAGTTTTTTCTGCGCCGCAAGCAGGAGATGTAATGTGGAGAGCAGGTTTGTAAGGCACAGACTATTTCTAGCAAGAACAAAAGTTGATCAAACCTTGGGTGAAACACACCTACATTTAGAAACCACAGAAGAGCAAACACATTACACAATAACTGATGTGTTTTTTACCATAGGATTTCTCATGTGATACAAGCACTTCGTAAACATGACCTTATTTGCTATGGAGTCTCTATTAAGGTTAAGATTAAAAACACAGTAAACTGAAATTATCCCTCTTTCCTGAACGAGCCCTCGGCCGACCCAAACGTTTTGCGGCCGTACGCTCATTCAGAAAGGCTAAGTACACACCAGTACTGATAAGCCCCTGATTGGTCAATTCTTCTGATTGGTCAATTTTTCAATGCTTGGTTTACATGGTTTACATTAACAATCATTTTTTCCGATTTTCTGAAATCTGATTAGTTAATGTAAACTAAGCATTGAAAAATTGACCAATCAGAAACGATTAGGGTTTTCTGCAAACCTATATAAGAGGTGCACACCTCTGCGGAGCTTAGAAGTTATCGTAGTATAGGGCAGAAGAAAAGGCGGCTAGCAACATCAGCTCCTAGGCCAGCGGTGCCAGGTTGCTCACTATCAGCCACATGAGCCTGTCTGGCATCGGCGACCTCGTGGTGTTGGTGTTGCTAGCCCAACGATGTCACATTAGACGCAGGGTACTTCTCGGGGTCGGTGCCTCAGTGAGCTGGTGTCATCGGATGGAAGACAGAAGACGCCACCCAAGGGCCTTTTAAGAGCCGCTGGGGGTCCCAGTTTGAGCTGCGGGAGCCCCAACAAAGGCACTTAAGTGCCGCAAGGGGCAGGGGGGTGTCCTGGTTCGAGCTGTGGGATCCCTTAAGCCCCAAAGGGCCCTTGTCAGGGCTGCAAGGGCCCTTCCAAGGGCTGCAAAGGCACTTTAGTGCCGGGGAGGGGGGTCCCTGTTCGAGCTGCGGGACCCCTTAAGCCCCAAAGGGCCCTTATCAGGGCCACAAGGGCTTTTCTTAGTGCCGCAGGACCCTGATAGGGCCGGGAGGGGTGTCCTGGTTTCGAGCTGCGTGACCCCCAACATCCGGCCGGTTTGTCGGGCGTTCGGCAATCCTCGAACGGGGGGATTTCAGGAATCTCCGGCCGTTCTGGGATTTTTGGAAGCGGCCGTTCGAGTTTCGCCAAACGTTCGAGGATTACCGAAATTGCCACGCGGAAACCAGAAGTAGTAAGATGTGCGTGATGTCCAGTTTTTATGCTGTTCCCCACGCACGACATTTTCCTCAACCATCTCCCAGGTCCTAGGGGCCTATAAGGTAAGTATATCTAGGCTTTATCAGTGTGTGTAGCTCATTTTCCAAACGAGCGCGTGACCGCCGAATGTTGGCCCCCTGGTAGTTCGGAAGATACCAATTTCCCTCGCCCGTGGTAGTCTCTATGTAGGGGAGTCAGTCGTTTATGTGGAAACACACAGTCCCAAGCGTTCTCCCTATAGCTGGGTACACCAGTAATGATAAAGCCCTGATACCATCGGATCCGATGGTAACGGGGCTTCATCGTTATGTGTGTACTTCCTTTCCGAACGAGTGAGCGGCCGCAGAACGATTGGGTCGGCAGAACGCTCATTCGGGAAAGACTGAAATTTTCCTTCGTGTCGCGCTAAAGTCCCTATAGGGAGTCTAGCGCAGCCGATGGAAACACACAGTCCTGAGAATTCTCCCTATGATGTTCATAGGGAGAACGCTTGGGACTGTGTGTATGCAGATCTTTGAAAGATGACAAACACCCTCACCCCGAACTGGCCCTCTTATTGATAGACCTACAGCAGTTTCCCAGCAATCAACAACCATTATTTTCCATACTAATATAATTATTACTCAATTTATTGCCAGAAACTGGCTATCCAATAAAATCCCTATATCACACTCATACTGAAAACCTCAATACCAATATGCATATGAGAAACAATATGCCATAACCCAACTTAATTTCACAAATTCTACAAGAAGTGGGAATACTGGTACACCGACAATAGATCTCTATATCAATAAAGATTAAGGCGCTTTGGCTCAAATATGCTAAAATCTGATAACCAAGCAAGAATGAAATACTCAAATGGCAGCTGGGAGACACACAGCTGAAATTTACTTTTGGTTACTTTATATACTGCTACCCACTCCCTACATGTATATTATATTGTTATGTTACAATGTGATTTTTATTTGATATGATTTGATTTGACCCTATTTGATTTGATTTGAACTGTATTATAAAACTCTTCAATAAACTGAATGATTAAAAAAAAAAAAAAAAAAAAAAGAAAGATGACAAACAAACAAAGGTTAATCCTTATTGACATCCCAGTGACTGTAAATCATTTCATTGGAGTATTAGCTCCAAAATTGTATTTTCTTGGCTCTAGTCTAAATGCAGACATGCTTATTTAGTTCCATACCTTGCCTTACAATTTTAGGTAAAAGACTTTAAAAATCTAGGCCCGTAGAATCTCACATATTACTTTATCTCCCACACAATATTTTATTAAGACACTAGTAGTTGTACTTGGCTTTGCCCGTGTGCACATGTGGGTACCGTGTGCACATGTGGTATAGTATTTTTTGGAAAAGACAGGGAGAAAAAAGAAGTGCACAGTTGGTAATGTACGTCAGGTATTTATTTATGTTTGACTGAGTTTTCATTCAGTTATGAGTTAAGAGGTGACATTGTTTGAGGCACATAGTTCATTCATAGTCTTCATATTTTTATCTAAATGTATAAATGGGTTCATAAATGGATTCACGTATGGCCTACTGGGCCCGGTTCAGGGGACCAATAGGTCTCAGCTTCATCCAGCAAAAAAAAAATGATTGTTTAGTAAAGCATGTGACAGCAAGCATCCCACCTCTCCTAGTAGTTCCGGATGTCTCCTGAATTCTGGGTGGGTAGACCACCCCAAACTTTCCCGACAGGCTGAAATCCGTCCTAGGAAAAGCCCTGGCAGCTCAGCCCCCAGAATGCTCACTCCCCGCCCCAGAAGCCACTAATTTCACCCATGCCCCATCCACTCTCGCCTCTGCCCTTGTCACAAACCCTCTCCAGGCTCCTTCCTGCTTGGCACATTTAGCAGGTGGATTGTCTGCAGTGACAGGATGAGGAGACACCGAGTACCGTCCACATGCAGGAAGAAAAAGGCATTTAAAGTGAAGTCAGAGGGAATGGAAAGGGCCTTTAGGGATTATAAAAACTGTAACAAGGAGTGTAAGAGCAATCAAACTAGCTAAAATTAATAATGAAGTTAGAATAGCTGAACAAAGCATTACTAAGGCTATTTTTTTTAAGTATGTTAATAGTAAGAAGATGAGGACTGAGAACCATTAATTAATGGGGATAAGCTAGTTATGGAGGATGGCGATAAAGCAAATGTCTTAAATATATTTTTTTCCCTCTGTATACACTATAGAAATCCAAGTACAATATCATAGAGTATAGTAGCAATAATGGTATAAAAATGCAAGTGCACTTTGGTTAACTGAGGATATGGTACAGAAAACTAATAGGTTAATATTAATAAATCTCCTGGACTGATAAATACATCCTCGGGTACTTAGGGAGCTAAGTTCAGTTTTATCTAGGCCATTTTTCTTATTTTTGCAGATTCCCTCATTCCGGATGTGTGCCTCTGGACTGGAAAAAGGCTGATGTTCCAATTTTTAAAAAGGGTCGTCGCTCACAGCTGGGTAATTACCAGGCCTGTTAGTTTAACTTCAGTGTGGGGAAGATACTGAAAAGTTTAATAAGGGAACATATTCTAGGGTATGTTTCAAGGACTAACATTATAATATAGTAACCGCGTGGATTAGGAAAAATAGATCTTGTCAAACTAACTTGCTTGGATTTTATGAGGAAGTATTAGAAATTTAGACTTTGGCATAGAAGTAGATGTAGTATACTTGGATTTTGCTAAGACCTTTGATACAGTCCCCATAGGCGACTAATGTAAAGCTAGGTCTGTTAGTCTGGAGAGGCACATTTGTACATGGATAGAAAATTGGTTAATGAATAGGATGCAGAGGTAGTTTTAATGGGGCTTCATCATTATAGTGGCTAAGTGGGGTGCCACAGGGTTCTGTGTTGGAGCCGCTTCTATTTAATCTATTTATTAATGATTTGGAAGTGGGTATTGTAAGCAAGGTTTCTGTGTTTGCTGACGACACAAACTTTGTCGACCATTAAAAACTTCAGTGGATGTGCAATCTTTGCAGGGGATCTAGATAGATTGTCACAGTGGGCTGCTAAGTGGCAGATGAATTCAATGTTGATAAGGTGATGCATTTTGGACTTAAAATCCTTGTGCTGCTTATACATAAATGGCTCTGTGTTAAGTGAATCCCTGTTGGAAAGGGATCTTGGAGTTTTGGTCTATAACAAACTTAAAGGTAGCAAGCAGTGCCAGGCGGCAACAGCCAGAGCCAGCATGGTTTGTCTTGTAAAAGAGGTATGGATTCAAAGGAGGAAAATGTTATTCTTCCTCTTTACAAAGCATTGGTAAGGCCTCATTTGGAATATGCAGTGCAATTTTGGAATCCTGAGTACAAAAAGTCATATTTGAAATGGAAAGGGTTCAGAGAGGGCATCTAAATTAATAAGGGGATTGGGGGTGCTTGAATATGAAGAGAACTGGAAAAGTTTTTTTTTAATCATGAGGTTTTTTATTGATTTCCAAAGTCTGTATTATTACAGGTATGAATAATAAATAAAAATAAAACATAATGCAATTTTCAAAATATTTAACAGTAATGCATTATTTGTTAAGTGTTATACTACAAATACACGTAAACATCTTATTTCTTATCTCTTTTTTTTTACCTTTTCTTCACTTATTACAAAATAATTTACAATTCTTTAAAAGGATCTTTGGTCTGTGTACCACATTTCCCATTTCCTGTAGAAGGATTCAAATTTGTTTTGTGAAATGTAGAATGTTTTTTCATAGTGCATGATTTGATTTAACATATATGTTATTTCTTTTATTTTAGGGATTCTCTTGGATTTCCATCTTCTGTCAATTAAAATTCTAGTGATGATGAGGATTGAAAGTTTTTGTACGTTATAAGGTAGATTTATGAGTCCTATGTTTAGTAGGCTAATTTAGGGGTTAATTTTATGTTGATGTGTGTAATGCTTTGTATATACAATACAAGAATTGTGGAAGCACTCCAATTAGGCTAATTTACACTTATTTAGCGGAAGTGCTACTGATCTGGTCAAAACATTTATACAAACATAGAAAAGATAATCAATGCACATTCCTGGGCCCCATACAATATCATATTATCTGCACACTGGCATACTTTATAAACAAAGGGGTTTTAGTATACATTACTGTGATCACATGAATGAAAAGCCTTCCAACCACGTCAAGGTAACCCCAGTCTGGAAGGTCCTAACGTCTAACCTTTTCAATTTCTTTTACTTCAATTACGATTAGCAAACTTTTGCATTTCTCATTCTTACACACTGGATCCATACAACAGGCTCTCTCCCTTCCCCCTCAGCCCTTTGGCTTTTTAAAATGAGGGAAGAGGCCATCTAGTGCTTTATTTTAAAGGCATAGGACCTCCCATTAATGGGGCATGTTGGGGGTGCTATTACCACATGGAGGCTTGACCAAGCCTCCCAATAAATACATACAATACTAGAATTGTGGAAGCACTCCAATTAGGCTAATTTACAACTACATTTAGCGGAAGTGCAACTGATCTGGTCAAAGGGAGAGAGCCTGTTATTTGGATCCAGTGTGTAAGAATGAGAAATGCAAAAGTTTGCTAATCGTAATTGAAGTAAAAGTAATTGAAAGATTAGACGTTAGGACCTTCCAGACTGGGGTTACCTTGACGTGGTTGGAAGGCTTTTCATTCATGTGATCACAGTAATGTATACTAAAACCCCTTTGTTTATAAAGTATGCCAGTGTGCAGATAATATGATATTGTATGGGGCCCAGGAATGTGCATTGATTATCTTTTCTATGTTTGTATAATGCTTTGTATTAGGTTGTTTACTTTATTCCATATTTTCTTTATTTTGTGGCATGTCCACCATACATGCAGTAGATCTGCTTTTCGGTTCCATTCCCTCCAACATAGGGGGGATGTTTCTTTGTCCCATTTTGCTTCAATTTCTGGGGTGATATACATTCTATATAGTATTTTGCGATTGTTTTCCCAGTTGGAGGTGCACTTCGAGAGTTTGAATGGGATATCGAAGGTTTGTTTCCAGGTGAAGTCTTCGATTCGTTAAGATCTTTGTTCCATAACTTAATAAATCTAAATTTGTTGGTTTCTTCTTTTTGGGTTAATATTTTGTCAAGGATGGATATTCCATGTGAAATATTTATAGGATTAGTGTATGTTGTTGTAAATTTGTTGTCTATGGATTGGAGATGTATCTGTTTATTTTTTAGATAGCTATGTATTTGTAAATATTTGTAAAAGTTGTTTTTAGAGATTTGATGTGTATTTTGTAATTCTGAAAATTGAATTGGTATTCCGTTGTGGTATAAGTAGAATAAGTTCAGTATTTCTGAATTTTTCCAATTGTCTAGTCTGATATCTGGAATTAAAAGTTCTAGGGCAGTGATATCAATATATTTGTATAGAGAGTATATCCAAGTTTTGTGTGAGGTGATGTATCTCCATTGCTGAATTGCTGATCCTAACATGATTGCTCCTATTAGCTGTGGTAGTGATTTGATTTTGTTTTGTTCTGATTTATATATTTGTGTTTCTAAAATAATAGATTTGTTTTCTGCATGGTGGGTCCACCATGTTTTGAGTTGTTTTAATATTGTTGCATTATAGTATCCTTTTATATCTGGTAAAGCCATGTCTCCTTCATTTTTAGGTTGGGTTAATATGTTTGTTGCTACTCTAGGTCCAGTTTTTGAGTTTTCTTTGTACTGAGTCTCTTAAGGGGAGAAAGTTAATAGAGTATAAGTTATTGCTCTTGTTAGTTAGTTGTATACCTAGGTAGGTTATTGCTGATTCTGCCCAGTTAAAAGGGTGTCTGGCTTTTAATAGGAGTTTGAGGGTGAGGGATATGTTAAAGTCTAAAATAGTGGATTTGGATTCGCTAATTTTATAATAGGGTATTTTGCTAAATTGTTTAATGGCTATTCTCAATGTTATTAATGAGGTAATTGGTTTGGTGAGGGTCATAATAATATTGTCGGCAAATAGGTTAATTTTATATTGTTGGGTTTTAATGTTAATCCCTGATATGTCTGGGTTGGTTCTTATATGTTGTGCCAATGGTTCTATAGCCACTGCAAATATAAAGGGCGACATAGGGCAACCTTGTCTAGTTCCGTTATTAATTTCAAATGGGTTGGATGACATATTAGATGAGTATACAATTGCTGTGGGGTCTTTGTATAAGGAAATTTCCTTTGATGCCGAATTTTTGAATGACTTCTGACATGTATGTTCAATTTATTCGGTCAAATGCCTTTTCTGCATCTAAGGCTATGATTATAGCAGGTATTTTGCGTTGTTCTATCCAGTTTATTAGATTAATTGTTCTGCTGGTGGCTTCATTGGGTTGTCTTGATGGAATGAACCCCACCTGATCTGAGTTGATTTTTGAAGGTAGGAGAGATGATAAGATTTTTGAAAAGATTTTTATGTCTGAATTTATGAGGGACATGGGTCTAAAATTTGTAAGTTCAGAGTGGTCTTTTCCTTGTTTAAGGATTGGTATAATTAGTGATTGCATCATTTCTTTAGGAAAGTGGCCTCTTTCTATTGCTGTGTTGTATAATTTTACTAGGTATGGGGAGATGATTTCAGTGTATGTTTTGTAATATTCATTTCCAAATCCATCCTGGCCTGGGGACTTGTTATTTTTGAGTTTCTGGATTGTTTGGGTCACTTCTGCTAGTGTGATTTTGCTTGTTTAACGTTTCTAAGTCTTCGTTATTTATTTGTGGTAAATTCAGTTTGTCTAGATATTCTAATATTTCTTCCTTAGTGGATAGAAGAGTGTTAGGTTCTTTATGGATATTGTATTGTATAGTATATATTAGTGATATCTTGGGGGTTTATTTTTTTATGTCCTGATTTGTCATATATAAATGGAATTCTTGATTTGAACGTCTTTGTTTGAGTATTTGTCAGCTTTGTTATTTTGAGTGTGATTTGTAGCTTTCAATCTTCTTAGTTGACGTTCAAATTTACATAGATCTAAATTGTGTAATTGGTTAGTTTGTTCTTCTCTAACTTCCTAATTTGTTCTATTAGATCTTGTCTGTATTTTAATCTAATTTTCTTTTGTGAAGATGCTATTTGTAATAATATCCCTCTCATGTATGCTTTATGCGCATTCCATATAGGATATATATCTGTTTCTTCTATGTCATTGTATAAAAATATTCTTTTATTTTGTTTTTTATGTCATGTTTAGTAATGGCTGTGAGTTCCGTGCACTCTCCTGCTTGAGCCTCAAACAGTAAGTTTACCAGGAGCATAGGTAAAAAAAAAATATGCAACGGTATTTTTAAAGCTGCAGCTTCCAAATGAACATAGCTTGATTTTACAGTGCACTTATCCTTTAATAAGTAGATAGGTACAGTTTAAGGGGAAATTTCTTTCCATATTTTTATTATTTATTTCTCTAGATTTGACTGTTAGAGGTTTAAGTACAGTTTCTCTTCTCTCTCTGTCTCTTCTTGGATGTCTCTTTTGAAGTTTTTGGATTTTATTATGGTCTTTGAGAATCTTTATTGTTATTTGTGATTTAGGTATGAGATTCTTCCTGGAGGGTATTCCATGTTGTATCTTTGGTTGGTAAGCTTTTGGTTATAATTGTATATTTGTACAGTTCCATGGAGTTTTAAATCCGTTGGTATGTTTTAATTTTGGGTATCTGTTTCGGTGGTTAAAGATATTTTGGATTTTTCTTGTATGTTTGGTGTTGTCATCCGGCACACGTCGCTGAGAAGTTTAATTTGGAGGATCATTTAATTTAGTTTGTTGTTTTTATTGGTGGTAGTTTTCCACTCCTGTTGGATTCGAGGTGTAGATCTTTGTCTGGGAGATCTCTGATTAAGAGGGGATTGAACTAGAGTCAAATTCCAGGATCTAAGTTAAGCTGGGTACACACACTAACGATAAAGCCCCGATACCGTCGGATCCGACGATATCGTGGCTTTATCATTGTGTGTGTACACTCGTTTCCCTATAGAGGAGTCTAGCGCGGCCGATGGAAACACACAGTTGGGACTGTGTGTATGCAGATCTTTGAAAGATGGCAGACAGGATCTTGCAGATCCTGTCTGTCATCTTTCAGAAATCTGGACTGTGTGTACCTAGCTTAAGTCTGTGGCAGACTTAGGAGTCAGAGCCATGTGTGACATTCCATTCTTAACTATATGTAGTTTAGTAATAAAGTGCCAATGGGGAGGATCGGACCGGAGCGACGAGGGAGATTACAAGTAAGTAGTGCAGGACTTTTGTAAAGTACCCAGAGGTGAGGACTTAGCAATTTAGGTCCTCACCCTGGGTACGTTGCAGGAGTGGGGGGAAAGGAATGAGGGGGAGGTGAGTTTAATTGTCCTTTAAATGATTCAGAGAATTCTCCCATTTTTTTTTTGTTCTACATGCGAGGTTCTCTCCCCCAGGTCGTTATGTCTTTTTGTAATACGGATATCATTTATATCATATCTTTCATTAGTGCCCTTGCTTGGGATATCAACATTGTTTTAAGTATTGAGTCTGTAACAGGTTGGTCTGAGACAGGGATAGAAACCAAGTTATCTGATATATATACATTTACTGATGTTTTTTGTCAGATGATGATAGGTTCAGAATAAGTGCTCTGGGGTGAGGCCTGTGGAGAGATGGGAGGGGTGGATCTGCTATATGTCTCTGACTCCAACCCTGCTAATGTAGGATCAGATTTGTTATTTTCAGTAAGTTTGTTAAAGTTAGTCACCTCGTGCTGAGAGGTTTTTAAAAGGTTAACAGTACCTTTGCTTGTTTTGGGCGAAGGTCTCTGCTGAACTCCCGGTGCAGCCGCCATCTTGGGATGCCTCGTGGGACTCTGTCTGGCTGGGCAAGAAGTTGGCAAGTTTAGCTGCTTTCGGCTTGTCTTTCCTGTTATTTCTCCCCATCTGTGCTTATGTTTATTATTTCCAGCAGTTAGGCCCTCCTCTGGTTGCTTTTTGTGCCTGTTTGTGGTTTTTTATTCCACCTTGTACCCAGAGCTCTGGAGTTATGCGTCCAGCAGCATTGGGTCCTAGGCCACGTCCCCAGAAAAGTTACAATTATGTACGCTGGAGAAAAGGCGCTTGCGTGGGGATATATTTACTGTCTATAAATACATTAACGGCCATACAATAAACTATCTGGGGCATTGTTCACTAATAGAGCATGTCAGAGGACACGAGGACATCCCTTAAGACTTGAAGAAAAAAGGTTTAGGCCTCAAGTTCAGAAAGGGTTTTTCACTGTGAGAACGGTAAAGCTATGGAACTGTCTTCCAGTGGACGTTGTAATGGCAGGTTCATTGGTCAGTTTAAAAAAGAAGCTGGATGAGTTTCTGCAAACAAGGAATGTTGCAAGTTGCTGGTATTGATTCATAAAGTAGAGTTGATCCAGGGAAATTTCCGATTGCCACTTGGAGTCAGGAAGGAATTTTTTCCCCTTCATAAATTTGGTGGGTTTTTTTTGAGCTTCCTCTGGATCAACAGTTAGGCGGGAAATGAGGATATTGCTAGATGGTTTGGACTGGATGGACGTATGTCTTTATTCAACCTCAAATACTATACTATTTGACAGAAAATACGCTGCATGGCTAGATTGTGCCCCTGTCCATGTAGTGCAGCATACATAAAAATCTTGTATGTATTCTCACATAGGGCCCTATTTATAAAAGATCGGTATCGTTATCGTAAAATTATGATCGTTATTGTAAAATAACGACCGTTATTTACCGATAACGACCGGTATTTACCGATATTGTTAATACCGGTCGTTATTGGTAAATAACGGTCGTTATCGGTAAAAAAACGGTCGTTATTTTACGATAACGATCGGTATTTTACGATAACGATACCGATCTTTTATAAATAGGGCCCATACATACAAGATTTCAGCTTTATATAGTAGATTATTTTCATCTAAGGCTGGGTAAACACAACTGTTCGCCACTAGTGGAATCACTGCCAGTCATGCCAAAAGTAGCCGGTTTGCCCCAACTGATCATGCAGATCAGATGCTGAAGAACGGGCGACCAAAATCGGTCATGGCTACCACAGATTTTTTTTGGCCAACTTACCGATATTCATGTAAGCACGCAAAATCTTCTTGTGTGTACCCAGCCCTAGAGTGCATACAGGGGTTGGTCTTGCAGTTAAGCAGAGGGTACAGGACACCCAGCAAAATGTAGATTCAAAGGCTGTGAATACTTAATTACAACGCACAGCTGCACAACATGTTTCAAGGGTGCAAAGCTCTTTATCAAGTGCACATTGTAATAAAGCATTCACATTGTTTGAAGTTGTAAAGAATGTCCTGTCCTTGATTGGCATATGTAAAGGAAATGCTGAAAATACAGGTGGACACGATTACAGGTACAGGAAATGTACTTTAACTTCTATAATTTGACTTGATATTTCGTCCAGATTAGCTGCCCAAAAGATCTATAGGCAAAACAGGCTAGCCTGAGTGCTCGGGGCATGCCAGTATACCACTGTGATTCTGCAATCTTCAATGCAAGATCAGTCTTGCTAAAATATTGGCACAAGCACAGTAGGTTTGGCATTACAAATATTGTGCCCATGTTGTCCCGTCTGTGCCAGACCTTACTTCACAAATGCAAATAAGAATAGAACAGAGGTCCTCAAACTTTTCCAGAGTGTGGCACACTTGGCAATGCAAATTTTTCTTGAGGCACACTTGTGTTCTTAATGTTGGACTAAAATTTGTAATTACCATTATTTTATGTAATTTACAGAGTATATTGTAATCAAATCAATGTAGTGTAAAGTTACACTACACTGTGTTAAACTTTTTAATAAATGTTATATAAAATAACAAAAATGTTAGATATATTGGTGAAAATATTCCACTACTAAAATTCTGAGGCACACTTCAGGCTCTCTAAAGTCACACCAGTGTGCCCGAGCAGGCGAGCACAACCATTGAGAAACCCTAGTTTAGTACATTTTGCTCTCCCCCTTTACACGTCAGTAAATACTGTGATTATATTAATAGCCAGTTTTCTGTAGGAGGCCATTTATTCTAACCAATGATATAACAGCCTTACAAAACACATTTTATATTTGCAATGATATATATTTTGATGAATAAAACATTTGATTTGGATTAACCTATTAGATTTCAGATGTTAGAGCGAGGTTAAATAAAGAGACCCTGTTTTATCAATTCATGGATTATAGACATCAATAATTTGTGTTTCTTTTCAGTGTATTTGAGTTTTTGTATTTTACAATACTTACACCTCTCAACCCAAAGATTTCCCATATATAAATAAATAGTGCTCATTCACCGGGACTTTGGAGTTTGTATTTGGAGGGCCCTAGAAACAAACAGAACAGGGGTGGGAGAGGGGTTACTTTGAAATCCTTTTCAGCTATGTGAGCCAGGTCTGTTTAACAGAAAAAAAAACTTCAGTCTACTTGCTACAAAAGTAAATTTAAGAAGGAAACTCTAGTCAGATCAATACAATTTCCAACAAAGCCTTTCAGAGACTCCGAGGGCTGAAGCCCTCTGACATGCATTGCAAATTAATTGGGCACTGTACGTAGAAGAGTGGGGGATTCAAGTTAATTAGACACAAAATGAATAAAAACTAAACATTATACAATTTGTCTGTAGTGCCCAGTTTGTTAGTGGAGGATTTGGTCGATCAGCTTTTGTCCGGGGTAAATTGGATTTGAGCAGGGCGGCACTGTGTCTCTCTCTGCTGGCTACAGGTTGGTGCATGGGAAAAAGAATGAGCTATAGCTAAGGAGCCTGCAGAGGCCTCATTATCTCATGTCTAATCCTAAGGAACGAATGGGGGAAAAACATTATAAAGCAAGGCTATAGACTTGCACTCTGTGACCTTCCTTTAACTCCCTCCTTACCAAATTGCAGCTGTTTAAAGGTTAAACAGCTTCTTATCACTTTATTTAGTTCACTGGGGTATGAGGTGCAAAATGAAGTGATATTTTCCGATCTGTGCTCTCTTAAGTGTAAAGTATTAAGTGGCGAACATCAGTTGTTGAGAATCGCAACAACGGTTTGAAAAGGCAGGCCTTCTGAGCAAAAATATTAGCACAACATGTAATTTGGCAAGTAAGAACAGAACTGGGATAATGAATAAATACGCATGTTCCAACATTTCCTTTGCTTTCCTGGCTAAAATTTCCCTGACGGTCGCTGCTAGAGAAACGCTACATGTAGTTGAGGCCACAACAATAGCGCAATAGTCTGCCATAGGAGCTGCTGCTACCTCCCTCCCCCCCAAAAAAATGGATGCTGTGCAGCACATGCAATGTGGACACCCATATTTACATGCACTGCTCCTTTATTCTCACATGCTAACAGATTGCAAGCATGATCGTTAGCATGTGAGAAAACACATCAGTGTGGCCTAGCACTTTAGAGGAGATATATTTTTTGAAATGGCCAGACTACACAAGACAAATCATTATTTTCAATTAAATATCAAATGTTTCAAATAATAAGTAATTTCACATGCAAGATCCATATGTGTAATCATCTAACCAAATCTATTAAAAAAAACCTGAAAAAAAATAACCATGGTGCAATACAAGTATTCTATTGTAACCTAATGATCATTATAGATAGCTTACCGATAGGAGTAAGGTCCCTGCACCAAGAGCTTATAATCTAAGTACACCAGCATTAATTAACTAGAAAGGGAAAGTTTGAATTTGACTTGAAAGGATGCAATTTGGAAGGGAATGTGTGTGTTTGTGCTGCAGATTTTAAAACTCAATAATGGCAATGATAAGGACATTGTTGTTTTTTTTTAACTTACCCTTTAAATATGTGTGTGTACTCATGTCAGGTTGGGGGATAAAATACTAACTTTTTTGATGATTGGTCAAAATGTGTTTTTTTGACTATACTTACCCTTTAAATATGATTGCCACATGAATGAATGGGTAGCTCAGTTGGTGTGTGTACCTGTTTCATGTTGGAACTTAAAAAACAAACCCTTGTGATTATTGATCAAATTTTTTTAACTTTAGTTACCCTTTAAGTATGGCTGCCGTGGAAATGGAAGGGTAGGTCAGTAGGTGTGTGTACCTGAGTCAGGTTGAGGGTTAAAAAAACTAACTTTGTTGATAATTTGTCAAAATAGTTTTTTTTTTTTTACTATAGTTACTCTTTAAATATGGCTGCCATAGAAATGGAAGAGTGGGTCAGTAGGTGTGTGTACCTGGGTCAGGTTGGAAGTTCAAAATATGTTTTTTGACTATAGTTACTCTTTAAGTTTGGCTGTCACAGAAAAAGATAAGTAGATCAGTAGGTGTACCTCTGTCAGGTTGGGGGTTAAAAAAAACATCAATAAAATTTATAAATCAATAAAAGTTAGTTTTATGGCCATACATGCAAAAACACATAACCCCAACCTCTCACAGGTACACACAACTACTGACCTACCCATCCATTCCTGTGGCAGCCATACTTAAAGGGTAAATTAAGTAAAAAAAACTAATTTTGATGTATTCTCAATATAAGTTAGTTTTATGGTAAACACAAAAAAGACATACCCCCTCAACCAGACCCAGGTACACACACCTACCCTTCCATTTCCGTGGCAAGAAATACTTATTTCAGTTTGCTTCATGGTAGAGGCACCCCTGAACAAACTTCATGTTTTGATCTCATGATCCTTAGGGCTAGGCCACACTGTTGCAATTTTCTTGTGATTACGCTCGGGATTGCGCATGCAATTTTTCCTAACACAGCAATCGCGGCAACGCATGCGGTTGCAGTTCCGTTTGTGATACGCAATCGCAAGTGGTCACCATTTTAAAGCGCAATCGCATGAGATTTCATATCTCAAGTGAAGATATCGCATGCGCAAACGCAATAGTTATAGTGGTAATTATACAGCATGCTTTTAGGGTGAGGCCCCACTAGCAGTGCACTGAAGCAGTCACAAACACAGCGCTTCCTGTACTTTTACACTATTGGAGCACATGCGATACGGATACGGGGATCGCTCCAATAGCGCATGGAAGTGCATCACATGTAGTGGGGTCGCTCCAATAAGCTACCACAGGCATGCGCTCACACTAGCACTAACACTGCAGAGGACAAATCCCACAGTGAGGGCCATAGTCAAAAGGGTATATGGCGACCCTATCAGTAGTGATAGCAGGAGAGAAAAGAGGATGGGCACATTGGCCCTCTACCCACACCTAGAAAGTCTCCATTACAAACATTGCTTTGCTCTCTGTATAACACTGCCATACCCTACCATACTGTTGCCCATTTTTGAGCAATCACCTTTTGTCAGTGTTTAAGTATAGGGGCAATGGAAATATAATGAACGTATATATAACATAAAGGAGGCCTGGGTAATATGTTGGTCGTGCACTAAGCTCACCACTGTCTATGATAAAAATTTTAGGAATCCCTCCCTTGCAAATCCTGTGCTTACTTCTGCAGATAATTTCATACAAAATTTCATTTTTTTGTTCACTGCATTAAGCCTGCGTTAATAATGTACCTCACCATCCAAAACTTGTTGTTATTTAATCTTTTATATCCTGAGCACCCCTTTATTTCCTGTCCCAGCTTTAATTAATTTGGCTTGAAAAAGCCAAATTACTGTTCTTTCTATTTCTTCTTCTTCTTCTTCTTTTTCTTCTTCTTCTTTTTCTTCCGTTTTATTCTTCCGCTTTTTTGGACCGTATCTCCTCCAACACTTTTTGAGCTAGAGACATGAAATTCGGTACAGACGTGCGGGGCATATAGGAGAAGTGTGCTATCTTCTAGCTAAGGAATCCGCTGAAGCGTTACGGCATTATCGGTGAATTTACGGACATTTTTTCCCATACACTATAATGGTATCAATCCTCAAATGTGGATATTTCAAAACAGTTTTATTCATGGTCATAAATACAAATGGTGATACCCCCAACCCCCCACACAGACCCAGGTAAACCCACATACTGACCTAACTTTCCATTCCCATGGAAGCCATATTTAAAGGGTAACTAAAGTCAAAAAAACTAATTTAGATTTATCCTCAATAAAAGTTAGTTTTATGGTTATAAACACAAAAAAGACATACCCCCTCAACCAGACCCAGGTACACACACCTACTGATCTACTTATTCATTACGGTGGCAGCCATATATAAAGGGTAACTAAAGTAAAAAAAAACTAATTTAGATTTATTCTCAATAAAAGATAGTTTTATGGTTGTAAACACAAAAAAGACATACCCCCTCAACCAGACCCAGGTACACACACACCTACTAATCTACTAATTCATTATGGTGGTAGCCATACTTAAAGGGTAACTAAAGTCAAAAAAACTAATTTAGATTTATCCTCAATAAAATATAGTTTTATGGTTGTAAACACACAAAAAAAAAAATCCAAAAGTTCAAAAATCTGCAAATCCACTATTAAAGTCAATGGGGAAAAAATCTTAAATTTCCTCCTAAAATAAAGGTTTAAATAGCTGTGGTAACTTATTGTAAATGGCTTTGGGACCTGCGAAATGTTCCAAAGAACACGTCCCCGCGGAAAGAACAGTAGTACACGTGTGCACATGTGTGCTACTTCCGGGTTTCCGTGGGTACTTTTTGGTAATCCTTGTACACCTAGGACCCATTGGCTTTTAGAAGAGCCCTTGGGGACGTGTCTTCTTTCTCCCAACCAGTGACACCAACTCAGCTGATGTCGTGGCATCAGCAATATCACTGCGGCCGGCAGTGACACCTCTGGTGTTGGCGACAACAACGTCGCAGACGTTTTCTTTCTGACATCACTGTGATGACTTCTCAGCTCTGCTGTGTTTGCACCTCTTTATATAGGTTTGCTAAAGGACCAAATCTAATTGTGATTGGTTAATATTTCAATGCTTGCAATCATATGATCACACATTAACCAATCATATTTGAATTTTATTATTGGATTTGGTCCTTCAGCAAACCTATATAAAAAGGTACAAACCCTCACATAGCTCAGAAGTCATCACAGTGAAGGCAGAAGAAAGAAGACGCAGACAAGTTGATGTTGGCAGCGTCGGCGGTGTCATTGATGGCCACAATGACATCGCCTGGTGCCACAAGGGCCCTTCCAGGAGCCACAAGAGCACTTATAAGTGCCGAGGAGGGGGGCCCCTTAAGCCCGAAAGGGTACTTGTAAGGGCCACAATAGTCGAGGATTACCGAAAATGGGATGTGTTCCCTGGACCATTTACCAGGTCCAAAAACGATTTACAGTAAGTTACCACTGCTATTTAAACCATTATTTTAGGTGAAAATTTCCAATTTTTTTCCCCCCATTAACTTTAATGGTGCATTCGCAAATTTTGGGATTTTTTCGAAAATCTGCGAATCCTCAAGCAGATTGGATTTTGGGAGTTCGGCCATCTCTAATTATAGAGAATAGGACCCAACTGTAAGTAATTTCATTATAATCAGATTTTCTTTGTGTTCTCTTCTCTGACTGAACTATACTTCTAGCCCAAAACACTTACAGGGAGATTCAATAAAAGTTCTTATCATTTAAAATGGTGCTAATTTTACTCCAACCAATCAGATCTTATTTAACATTTGAAAGCTAAGATCTGATTTGTTGGGGCAAAATTAGCACCATTTTAAATGATAAGAACTTTTATTGAATAACCCTGTTGCTGCTTTGACACAACATCACATAACAACTAGAGATGGACTAGAACTCGAACCCGAGTTCGAGTCAAACTTAACAAGTCCGAACAGACTTAGGGGCATATTTATAAAGGATTGTCTTTTTCGCCAAATAATTAGCGCAGCACATCGCAGCGAAAATAGCGCCATTTGGGGCTTCGTTTCGCCTTATTTATAAAAAAGCAAAAAAACCACACTTCGCAGCTGAAAAAGGCGAACGGGCGCGATAAAGAGCGAAAAGTATTGCAGCGAAAACTTAACGCATCTAAGAAGACTGCATTGCGAAAACCATTCGAAACCAGAAAAGCCCACTAGAAAATGATGTCAAGTTCTAAATGGCCACCTCACATTTACCAAGAAGTCAGCCATGTCTTATTTAGTCAATCTTCTTAGAATTTCTCAATTGGCAAGCCATGTTCCATTATAATGTGCGGTCGCCTTTCTAATGTGCATTCGCCCTTTTAATGCACGTTCGCTTTTCCAAGGCATATTACATTCTAATGCGCGTTCGCTTTTTCAAGACATATTACCCATTAGAATGCCTTTTCGCTCAAACAATGACTTTTCACCACCTTCAGGGTCGCGCTAATCTTTCGCTCTTTTTAACGCAAAAACCACCTTTCGCTCTTTTATAAATCGCGTTATGCCTTTTCGCTCCCTTTTCGCTAAAATTACCATTGCGAAGTAAGGCGAAAACGGTTTTAGCGATAGCTCGCGGAAACGGTTTCGCCATTCGTTAACGCTACCTTTATAAATAGCATTAACTGTCTTTTTGGCGAAAACCCATGCGAAAAGCGAATGCGAAAACATTTCGCTACTTTTCGCTCTTTTATAAATATGCCCCTTAGACCTGGATTTCTCGGACTTGCGATAATCATTTGCTAACCCGCGAAAGTATTGTTCATTTTCGCTAACCAGTGAAAGTATCGTTGGTCGATTTCGGTAACCCCCAAAAATATCATTTGGTAACCCTAGAATTGGCCGTAACCCTCAAATATAGCTTGCGCAAAACCCGACAATTGCCCGCTCGTGTTTAATAAGTGTTTAAACATGTTTTGGTAATAGTGACATGTTCCGCAGACCATTTCCCAGGTGCCACAGCCATTTACAGTAAGTTACCACTGTTAGTTTAGCTGTAAATCACTCAGACTTTTCGAACTATCACTCTCCTATAGACTTTAATGGGCCCGAATTCGAACTTTCGAACTTTTAATGAAGTTCGAAAGTTCGAAAATAGACCGAACTTTATGAAGTTTGGCCATTTTTGATAACAACAAAACACATAAAAAGAAAATTGTTAAGGCATAAACAGAATTTCCTTAAGAAAGGCAGATTTTCTTAAAACTCCCATTTAGTAAAATCGCAAAGGATGTATTTATTCATATACACTAGACTTTTCCATACAGATAAAAGGCCCCACCCTAGCAGTCACTTTAAACAACCCAGAGAGGGGGCCTGATTAAAGTTACGTACCTGGTAAAATTGCAGCAGTAACAGTTTTGCATTATAAAAATATATACTTGTCCTTCCCTACCCCATAAACCTTAATACTGTATACATTAATTACCTGTTACATGTTTCTAAAGCTTTGGTCATGGAGCAGCAGTCAATTATGGCCATGACATTGCAGGATGACATTGCAGCCAATGAAATACTGTGGCAGAATATGTACAACTTTGAGAAAAGGCAGCATATCTATTCTATCTATCGATCTATCGATCTAACGGAAAAAGGCTGTTTTTTTCATCTCTAACTGCCATATGTCCTTGCATATAGAAGATATCTTGGAATTCAATACTGCTTCATAAATGCATTGAACAGGGCAAAGGCAGCTTCCACTTTATAAACAGGACCCATAAAGGGCAAATCCAGCCCTCAAATGAAAAATTATATACAGGTAAATCACCCCCAAACCATAAGCTGTAATAGTTTGAAATCTGAAATATATACATCTAACCTGAAATCCTGTGAAATGGTTCTTCTAGTTAGTAACTGTCAGTTATGGATTTGACAGTTGACATCACAGCCAATCACTGAATGCTAATCCCCTAGCTGCCTCTTCTGAGCATGCCCAGCCTCAGTACAGGTCACTAAAATGCTCAGTTTCCATGAGGCATCCAGAAGCATAGCAGGCATACAGTAATGAATTCATAGGACAAAAAATGATATATCAACATATTTTAAAGAGGTCATTCTTTCTAAAAACGTGTTATCCTGAGGGTGGAGTTGTGGTTTAAATCTGAATATGGTTATCCATATAAAATACTTCTTATTTTTCTTCTAGTTGGTAAAGTCTCAACAAAAACCAAAGGTATGGATAATAATTCTCTTTTCCATAGAGGGAAGTGATGGATATTAAAATAGATATATTATAAATATATATTTACAAATAGAAAATATGTTTACAAAATAAAAATATTATAAATATATATTTGCGTTCACTGGGACAATCAATCTATGGAAAATAAATGTATCATTCCTGTCTGGCTAGGATCCCCATGCACACTGTTCTTTTCATGCAGATAATTTCATTATACTCTCTATATATTGTAAACATTTCCCATCTTATCTTGATATAACTAGTGTCCTTGGTTCTCCAATATCAGTAGACTTTAATTTGTTGCAATCATTGTTTTCAACAGATTTCTTCCTGGAGGGTAAAACCACTGATGCACTGTGAGAAAGAAGATCTTTACTCTATCATCGGTACTTTATGATGATTTGTTCATTTGAAATAAATGTTATTCAATTTCAGAGAAATGACAAAAGTCCATAAAACCTAAGAGCAGATAAAAACTAATTGTGTCACAGGGTCTGTTGTTTTTCTGGTTACCTCAACAAAGAGATATGTATAAAAAGAGGAGGGGGAAAAAAAGAAAGAAATACAATTACTTGCTGCTTACTTACCTTGCATGGCTGGGCTACATAATGTTAGCCCAGAAGAGGAACAAAGCTTGGGGTAAATTGGGTCAGGAAACCATATGCATTGGCAAAGGTGGCGTTGTCTGAACAATTTACATAGTTAATACTATTTGTTGCTTTGGTACAGTAAGCAAGGATGCTATTTGTGTGTATTGGGCAATGGTCCTCCAAAGAAAGACAGTGAAAAAGACCCTTCCAATCAGAATACAAGGGAACAAGGCTTGCAGTCGGAATACAATGTTATCATTAACACCTATCTACCACCTGATATCGGCCCTCATGGTAATGTATTTAAATATAGTTCTTGTTGATCCAGGGATCCTTTAAGCTGGGTACACACGATGAGATATTTCGGTCCGATCGACCGATAGTTCAGTGTATCGGTCGATCAGACCGAAATTATCGCATCCGAATGTGCCCATGTCCGATTGACCGTTCGGACGAAAGGACGATCGGACAGGGTGGAAAACCTCGTCCGATTGTGCGGTCCTCTATGGACCGCACGATCGGTCGCGGTGACTATCGGACGCGGCTGCTTTTGCCGCGACCGACAGTCCTTCCTCCTGGCCGACCGTTCGAAAGTATCGAATGGTCGGTCAGGAGGAAAAATCGCTAGGTGTGTACCTAGCTTTACGATCGACTTTGGAAACAGAAAGGAATCTTTTCCCTCTTTCCACCTGGGTTTTATAATTTTTTTGCCTTCCTCAGGATCAATGATTACGTAGGATTCAAGGGTAGGATAAAAGGGATGGACATCTGTCTTTATTCAATCTCCAATACTATGTTACTGTTTTGTTGGGGGTAAAATACTGCCATTAAATAGAGTGGGAGGTATATTTCACCAAAACCCTATAAATTACCAATATAATATAGAAATGATTTCCATCATATATACTGCCAGTTCACTGTTTATTTACTGGTGTGTTTAAATTAACATTTAATAATTACGTTTCTCTCAGTTCTTTTTTTAAATTAAGCCATTTTGGCAGAAATCTAACCAATAATCTATCTCTTTTATCCATCTTGATGCAACCATCCGACCCCCCATCCTTGTCGCTGCCCCCTAACCCCATAGATAAGAAAAGAAGGATTACACGTTTGAAGATTCAGTTATCAAATATGCAAAAACCAAATAATTGTTTATACACAGACAAAATGCAGAATGGGCAGGTTAAGGTTATTAGGATGGAACAACACTATTCTTTTCTTCGTAAAAGTGTACGTATTTGCATAAAAACCCATTTTAATAGTTTATCTGGCCACTGGTTGACAGTTTATGCAGCTCTCCAACTGAATGCATTATCCATCATTAGAGATGGCCAACACTCAATAGTTTTGTTCCGTTTTCGGAATCCTGGATCTTGGGAAAATCCAGAAGATCCGAAAATGGAAATAATTGTCGAATGTATGGAGCTATTTTCCGTGTCGGATCCGGGTCCGTGTCGGACCTGGATCCCATTTCTATCCATTATTAATAATTTCTTGTTTGTACTGTCTACCTTGTTCAGAGGAAGATAATATTTTGTACACATGGCTAATATTGACTACATAGACAATATTTTACCCCCCACCCACCCCGACTGTCATTTTCGCCCATTTTTATCAGAACTGGCCAAAAAATGGATCAGATGTGGTCTTTAATAAATAGACAGACCAATGATCTGATGGTTTGCAGATCTAAACAGAAAATCGGTCCAAGGTTGGCCTGTGTGTATTTAGCCTAACGTAATCACAATTAGGAAGGCTATAAACTGTAAATTTAACAACAAAATGTAATCGTTTATTGCCGCTCACTCCGGTCTGGATATAATTTTGTGGCTCTCCATGGTGGTAAGAAGTACAACGATATAAGAAGAAATAGTGTGAGCAGTATAATTCTGCCTTAGGCCCTCACACTATTTCTTCTTATAAAGTGTAAATTTAGCCATGCATGAAATCAAATTATATTTGACTGATTTGACTGACATTTCACTAGACTAGCACATTAAAACTATTAAAGGTATCTTCATCCTGAAAAAAATGTTTTTTCTTTAGTGTAGGGTACCCTAGCCCACCCCCAACCGCCATGTTTGTTTAGTTAAAAAAGAAGCAGAACGCTACGTACAGTCCTTCAATCCCCTGGTACTCTGAGCTAGGCCCTCTGCTTGCTGGAACTGCAAGCAGGTGCTGGACTGGCAGCCACATCTGTGATTTTTAAGTAAGTAAACTAACATGGCGGTTGGGGGTGTGGTAGGGTTCTCTACACTACAGAAAAAGGGTTTTAAGCTAGGGAAAAGGCAGCCATGAAGAGGGTGCAGGGGGGGGTAAGGGCTCCCCTGCTCGTGCCAGAAACCTCTAAAAGGACAGAGAGGAAGCCAGAGAGGGGACCAGATGACTCACTGACAGCTCCTACTCTAGGTAAGGCCAAGGCCACACTACAACGCACAAAATGGCGCACAAAATCGCAAGTGTTATCGCGTGAGATTGCGCGCACAATTTCTTCAACGTTTGCACATGCATGGGTGTCAGTTTGATTTCAAAATGGAAGAAAAACAAGTTCATGTTTCTATTTATTAGTAATAAAATTACATTTATATACATTTTTCTTCCAGTAAATAGGATCCAGGGCATCTATATTTACATGTTTAGGAGGTTCCAAGCAAAATATTTCATGGGATGAGAATGTTCCTTTAAGGCTTGAAAGACGTTATTTCCACCTTAAAATATGAAACATTACTAAACATTTCCACCTTAATATATGAAACATTGCTAAACATTGCATTTACTGTTTCCTGGTCCCAGGAGGCTGCAGGGATCAGTTTTCCTTCTATTAGTCATGTCTTGCTGCAACGTTCACAGTAACTTCAGCTTCCTGACATGGTGGTCAAACGTAAATTGATTCCCATCGCCAGTTGAGAAAAGCATGCAGATTATTGTGTGTAATGTATACATCTGAACAGTAACTTGTACATGTGAATAGACATATTAATTTTATTATTTGTGTCACTTTTTTTATTCACATAAACATTAGAATAACGATTTACATCTATACGATATAGTTCAGTTTATGGGCCCACCAACTCGGTGTGTAAAGGTGGCCATACACACGAAAGATAATGGGTAAATCCCGTTGGGGAATGACAGGATTAACCTATTATCGTCAGCGTGTATTGGCTGTTCCCGTCGAACGTCCGTAGTCGGCACTCCAATCGGTCGGTATTGAGGGAAAATTCCGTCTGCCAATGTCGCATCCCTTTACTTAAGGTAGAGGGAGCCGATCCGATCGTATGGGAATCGGGATCGGACGGGTCTGTGTGTGCTGTTCCCACAGCATGTAGGCCGACAGATACCAATGTGATCTCTCGGCACACATGCTATGGAAGTCACATGTTGTATGGCCCCTTTAGTATGTGTTGTATGGCACATAGAAAATTACTAAATAAAGAGGATATGTATATAAATTTAAAAAACCTGTCTGTAAACTTACATAGTGAACTAAAGGTCAGGGCTGGGCCCATTCTGATTTCCCATTCTTGTTACAAATTAATGTAACTTAATCCAAGACATGTTAATATTCAATAATGTGAAAGTAGATTGGTCATTTTTTTAAAGGGGAAGTTCAGTGCAAATACATATGCTTTTTAGAAAAAAGAGCGTTTTTTTCCCCATCCAATGACCTTAATATCCCAATTCAGCATTTTATCTGTGTATAAATAAATGCAACTGAAATACTGACTTCCTGTTTGCAGGACCCCTAGTAGAGACCATTATGGTCTTACCCTTGACGCCTGGGGTGATTCAGTTGCTCAGTAGAGATCTAAGCATCTTTGACCCATCCAACAGCCAATCATTAGAAATTACTGTTAGGGACATTCCGAGGAAGTGGTGCATCCTGGGAAGAGGAAGGACCATTAGAACCTGAAATGTCAGATCACTAATATCAACAGCAGGGAACAGCAAAAGGGTATGAAATCAACTGATTTTTCAAAATGGGAGAGAATATGTAAAATAACTAAGAAGGCATCACACAAACTAACAATTTAACAAATATTGATTATTTCCACTGAACTGTCCCTTTAAGCTCCTGTATTGTTGCCCGTATGACTTGCCAGAAGTTATAAATGATTGAATGTTCTGTTCACTTCCTTCTTCCTTCTCCTATCTCATTGGGATTCAGTCATGTGAACTGAAGGAAGAAACTGTATTGGTGGCATACATTTATATACAGAGAGATGGATATATAAACTTCCCAGAAGGCAAAAGTACTAAATATTTTATGTTCTTCTTTATATGCACTAGAGGAGCAATTTGTATTGGCTTCATCTAAGTTGATTAAGGGCCGGTTTTGTCCGAACGTTCTTTTCGGCCGATAATCGGCCGAAAAGATATTTGCCTGGGTTTGTGGTTTGTAAAAAAAATTCATAAATGATCAGTGTGTTTTTGTTATACATACGTATGTACACAAATGTGTGACTGCACTAGCAGCTAATGGGTAGAGATGGTCGAACTTTCTGAAGTTTGAAAATGAACTCATTAAAGTCAATGGGGACCAAATAGATCAAAAAGTTCGGATGAAATACAGAAAAAATAGCAACGGTAACTTACTGTAAATGGATGTGAAACTTGGGAAATTGTCTGGGGAACATGTCCATATCACAAATTTGTATATGTATTTTAAAGACTAACTATCGCCACGATCGGGCAATTGATGTGTTTCCGTATGTTACATTTGAGAGTTATGGCCAATTCGAGGGTTACTAAACGATACATTCGAGCGTTACCAAAATCAAAGGATACAGTCGAGGGTTACCTATCCGAAAATAAGTCTGCAAGTTCGAAAAACCGAAATAGTTTGGATAGTTGGAATTGTTCAGAGTTTGTACGAACCTGAGTAGTCAGGACACTGAGGCTTCTGGCAAGAGAGAAAATTATTTGACATAGCTGCTTCAGGTTTGTTTTTTATTTTATCTATTTGTAAATATAGTGCTTGGGGCTTCCTTAAAGGGCATGCCCACCCTATGATGAAATTTTTCCAAAGGGCAGATTTTTTACAACTGATTTAGACGAATCTTGTATGATAAGATCGCTATGTGTGTATTCATCAGCCATAGTTGGAAAAAATCTTGCCTTGTATTAAAAGGGGTATAGATTTAAAGAGAAATCGGGAAATTTTTTTTTTATCATGAACTACATTTACCAGGGAGGTAAGAAAGTGCACTCCTGCCACCCTGGGTGGTCTCTATGAAGAGCAGTAAGCTGTTAATTAGCATTTGCGGTTTTCACGTGTCTGGCGATACTCTGATCAATAGCGATGACCATGTTGATCTATTGACCCATGCACACCTAGCCTAGCATTAGACATGTGAGAGACACCCATTATTGAGGGACATTGACTCAATTGGTGATCATCCCCTTTAAAATGTAAAAAAAAAAGGTTTATTGTTAAATCGGACCAGATTTAACTACATTAAATACAACAAACATATGGCCAGCTTTGCCTGGGTGCATACCATTTAATTTTTTTAGACTGATCGACCAATATTACTGTGTATCGGTTAGAGATGTAATGTGGGTTTGAATAGAACCCAGTTTCAAATAGAATCTGAGGGTTTCAAAGTCCCGACGAAACTTTCGGAACTCTGGAATTTCATGGAACCCAGATTTTTAGAATTTTCTATTTTTAGCAAAAATCGAAAGTAGACGATTTTCGAAAATCAAAACGGAACGAAACTCAAATCGAAACTCAACAGTTTTTGAACATCTCTAGTATCGGTCAGTTAGCCAATCTTAGGGGCATATTTATAAAGGTTCGTTAACTTTTCGCGCCGTTTTCGCGGACATTAACGCATAAATCCGTTTAACGCGATTTATAAAAGTCCGAAAACGGCCGCGAAAAGTTAACGAAGCTTTAACCCTTCGCGGCGATACTTACCTGTTACCGCCGCTTCTATTTATAAAGCGGCGGTACGGGTTTCTCTCTGCTAGTATCGGCTGTTTTACTTCGCCACCTTGAAGGTACCCCGCCCACAACCCCCCACCGCTTCCCAGCAGCTGCCGGAAGGGGCCGCAACAGGTGGTCGTGACCACCCGCCGCGCACCCCCTCCCCGGCAACCTTCAGCAGGGCCGTAAGAAGGGCCTTTTGGGGCTTAGGGGTCCCGCAGCTCAACCGGGACCCCCCCTCCCCGGCCCTTGTAAGGGCTTTGCGGCACTTACAAGTGCCCTTGCGGCTCTACAAGAGCCTTTTGGGGCTTAAGGGGTCCCCAGCTCGAACTGCGACCCCCCTCCCCGGCCCTATCAGGCCTTTGCGGCACTTACAAGTGCCTTGCGGCTCTGACAAGAGCCCTTTGGGGCTAGGGGTCCCGCAGCTCGAACAGGACCCCCTCCCCGGCCCTTATAAGGGTCCTTGCGGCACTGACAAGTGCCTTGGGGCTTAGGGGTCCCGCAGCTCGAACCGGACCCGCTCCCCGGCCCTTGTAAGGCCCTGCGGCACTTACAAGTGCCCTTGCGGCACTGATAAGTGCTTTTGGCGGGGGTCCCGCAGCTCGAACCGGGACCCCCAGTGTGCGGCTCTTAAAAGAGCCCTTGGGCGACGTCTTCGGGCTGGCGACACCAACCCCACTCGGTCGCCGATGCCAGACAGACTCACTGCGGCCGACAGTGAGCCCGCTGGCACCGCCGCCTCAGCGGAGCCGATGTTGCCAGCCGCTTCTTTCTTCTTCTTCAGCCATCTACTGCGATGGCATCTAAGTTCCGCGGCGGAAAGCTCCTCTTTTATAGGTTTGCAGAAATCCATAATCCGTTTCTGATGGTCAATTTTTTAATACTTGCTTTACATTAACCAATCAGATTTCAGAAACTTTCCAGAAATCTGATTGGTTAATGTAAAGCATGTAAGCAAGTATTAAAAAATTGACCAATCAGAAACGGATTATGGATTTCTGCAAACCTATATAAAGAGGAGCTTTCCGCCGCGGAACTCAGATGCCATCGCAGTAGATGGCTGAAGAAAGAAGAAAGAAGCGGCTAGCAACATCGGGCTCACTGTCGGCCGCAGTGAGCCTGCCTGGCATCGGCGACCTGATGGGGTTGGTGTCGCGCAGCCCGAAGACGTCGCGTCGGATCAAGACGCCGGCAACATCGGCCTCGTTGCCCCGCCCCCTTAGGAGAGGCGTCGGGAAGGGATTTTAAGTCCCTTCGCGGCGATACTATACAGTATCGCCGCAAAGGGGCTTAAAATTACCGCAGCACATCGCGGCCGCGATACATATCGTGGGAATGGCGCTCGCCGTTATAAATACGGCGATAGTGCTATTTTCGCGGCCGCGATGTGCGGCGGTAATTTTTTGGCGATATTTTCGTTGCTTTATAAATATGCCCCTTAGTCATCCAAATGTCAGAAAATCACAAGTGATTGTGCTGTCCAATGGATTGGACTGCACGATCGGGTGCAGCAAGTGGCAGATAGTGGTGAATGGTAGGTTGGGACTAAAAATGAGATGGTGTGTATCCAGCATAGGCTGTATTTGCATACAGAAGTCCTTGTAGGGCAATATGATCGCTCTGTGTAGATTTCGAGTCTTGACCTTTTAAAACACAGTTCTCTTTCACCATCAGATTTCCCCAGAACACGCAAAGGTACATCTGATTAAAGAAAGGTTTGATTGCAGAAATGGATTTTTGCAGTGAGAACAGAGAAACCATGGAATCATCTTCCTGGAAATGTTATGCTGCTACAGACAACTGACATTTTTATTGATGAAACACACAGGGACTCTCGGAAATGATTGACATACAGCAAAATTAAAACCAAATGCAATTCTTTTTCCACCATCCCCTGTATGAATGAAGTTTGAAATCCATAAGTATTTTTAGGGGGGTTACAGGTGCCCAGAATCCCCTCTTTCTGTTCTGCTATCATTGTTATATGCCCTTCTGGCACCTTGAGGTCATCAGAATGTGTAAGAAATGTCAGTGTGTAAGTGGATTAAAACAGTGGGAACTAAGATACCGATATGAACAGCAAAGGTGTGTACTCATAGTAACAATCTTTAAAAAGATTCTGTAATTTTTCAGATAGATTACACACAGTCCCAAGCATTCTCCCTATATAAAGTATTCCCTAAAGCCCCCATACAAGGGTTAATTCTTCTTCGGAAGAAGATCTGTCAGTGTATGGCTAGCTTAAGACTGCTGCCGATTCACTGTAATTTAGTACAGGGGATTGAAGAAAATTTTCGGAAGGTAACTGCCATTCCAGAGGCCGATGGTGAAAGTTTGTCAGCCTCAACAACGTTTGTTTCTGTGGTACACACGTTAATGATAAAGGCCCTGCATCGGATCTGCTGGAATCATCCCTTAATTGTTAAAGTGTATATCCAGTTTAAGTGTTACTTAACCACAAAGGGCAGTCTGTGTTTTTGGTCCGTTTTTAATGCTCCCTTCTTGCTATCTTTTTAATTAAAATGCCAGATAGAAATGGGTCTAGTGTGAACAAAGCCTTAACTTATTCAATACAGCAGAGCCTTCATAAAACAAAAGGTACTTCACAAAATGACACTATAAAAAAAGCACTGCCCAGATATCCCAAGATATAAGGAATAATTTCTCACACCCGGCATTTCCAGAAAAATGAGCAGAGACATGCAAATGTTCTCCTTTATGTCCCTGTGACCAATTCATGTGTCCACAACCACTGGCATTATAATATGTAATACAGCCTAAAGGTATGGAGTCATTCATCAAACTCTATACCTTTAAGCTGGGTACAAACTGTACCAATTTTTGAAAGATAACAGACAGAATCTGTAAGGTACACACTTTGCATTTAAAGGGGCCATTCTGGCAAATCCTACGGACTCAGCCCTTTATCGATGGTGCAGCTGTTTTGGGGAGAAGATGGCTAGGGGGTTGGAGGAGGGGAGGGTACGTTGAACTACACAGGGGTAGATAGAGAAGTTAGGGATCAGGGGGCTAATAACACAACGGAGGGAGGAGAAGGGGGAGCATAGAGGATAAGGAAGCATGTACGACCAAGTATGGAAGTAAATCAATTCATAATCTAAAATGTATGTTTACAAATGCAAGAAGTTTGGCTGGAAAAACTGGGGAACTAGTACTAATGTATAAAGTTCTTAAATCTCCTATATGAGCATTTTCTTTCACAGATGGTAGAAGTTCCTACTAGACAGAATGCATTGTTGGATCTAGTGATATCTAATAAACCTGAGCTCATTTTGGAGATGAAGGTAATGGGAAGCTTAGGGAACAGTGACCATGGTATAGTATAATTTAATAAAGGTTGCAAAAAACTAAAGTGCACTGGGTTAACAAAACTTAACTTTAGAAAAGCCAATTTTGTGCTGTTAAAGGAATCACTCCTGCTCATAGACTGGGGGGAGTTGTTTCTAAGTAAAGATACTGAGCAGATGTGGACCAGTTTTAAAGGGATATTAAACTATTACATTTCTAAATTTGTACCTTTAGGGAACAAGTGTAAAAAAGTAGGTCCTCTCCTACATGGATTAATGCTCAGGTAAAATGGGAAATGGAAAAAAAGAAAAAGGCTTTTAACATTTTGAAATTAGTGGGAACAGGCTTACAGGGAGTAGTATAAAAGCTGTAATAAAGAGTGCAAGAAAGCAATTAAATTAGCTAAAATAGAAAATGAAATACAGATTGCCGAACAAAGCAAGTCCAACCCCAAAATGTTTTTTAAGTATATAAATGGTAAAAAGATGAGGACTGAGAATGTGGGACCATTAAATAACGGGGCTGAGATGGTTGTAGAGGATGCCAAAAAGGCTAATCTGTGAAACCGTTTTTTTACATCGGTTTTCACTGTTGAGAATCCTAGTCCTTACAGCAGGGATTGTAATAATACACAGCGGAGAAATAAGGAGTATTCACATTGGCTGAAGGAGGATATGGTACGGAAATTAGACAAAGTTAATATCAACAAAGCCCCAGGATCGGATAGAATACACCCTCGGATTTTAAAAGAGCTTACTGTAGTTCAATTCTATCTCGACCACTGTTTTTTAACTTTTCAGATTCACTTTGGTCTGGGGATGTGCCGCTGGATTGGAAAAAAAAGCCAATGAATACCATATTCAAAAAAGGTAGTCGTTCACAGCCTGGTAACTATAGACCTGTAAGCCTAACATCAGTGGTAGGGAAGGTGATGAAACTTTGTACGGGATCATATCCTTGACTTTGTCTCCAGAGCTCATTTATTGAAATAGTCGCATGGATTTATGAGAAATAGATCATGCCAGACAAATTTAATTTAGTTATGGCATAGCAGTGGATATGGTATACTTGGATTTTGCGAAAGCTTTTGATACTGTGGCGATATATAGGCGACTAATGCATAAACTGAGGACTGTTGGCCTTGAAGAAAAAACTTGGCATGATAGAGAATTGGCTATTGGATCGCAAGCAGAGAGTGGTGGTAATGGAGCTACATCTATGTGGGCTAAAGTTATAAGCGGAGTGCCTCAGGGTTCTGTACTGTGGCTGCTTCTGTTTAATCTGTTTATAAATGACTTAGAAGGGGGCTTTGAGAGCAGGATCTCTGTGTTTGCTGATGACACTAAACTATGCAGAGCTTTGGAAAATTCAAATGATGTGCAAGTGTTTCAAGCAGACCTAGATAGATTAGCAAAATGGGCAGCAGAATGGCAGAGAGATTCAATGTTGATAAATGTAAGGTGATGCATTTGGGATTAATATCCCTGTGCCACTACACCATAAATAACTCTGTGTTAAGTGCATCTATAATGGAAAAAGATTTGGGGGTTCTGGTAGATAACAGAACTTAGCTGTAGCAAACAATGCCAGTAGCAAGCTAGAGCTGAGAAAGATATGTCTTGTATAAAGGGGGATAGATTCAAGAGAGAAATATATTATCTCCCTCTTTACAAGGCACTGGTAAGGCCTCATTTGGAATATGCAGTGCAGTTTTGGAATCCCATATACAAAAGGGACATCTTGGAAATGGAAGCAGTTCAGAGAAGGGCAACTAAATTAATAAGGGGGATGGAGGGATTGAATATGCAGGCAGATTAGACAAGTTAGGGCTGTTTACATTGGAGAAGCGACGTTTGCGTGGGGATATGATAACCGTATACAAATATATTAATGGGCCATACAATGAACTCTCTGGTGCATTGTTCACTAATAAGTCATATCAGAGGACTTGTGGACATCCTTTAAGGTTGGAAGAAAAAAAGTTTCATCTTCAGGTTAGGAAAGGTTTCTTTACAGTGAGAACGGTGAAACTGTGGAACTGTCTTCCAGCAGATGTGTGATGGCCAGGTATTAATACGTAGCTTTAAAAAAGGCCTGGATAGTTTTAAAACTAAAAATATTCAGAATTACTGGTATTAATACTATAGATCTGGTTGATCAGGGATACTTTCCAATTGCCATTTGGAGTCAGGAAGGGATTTTTTCCCCCTTCTGCTGTTTTTTTTTTTTGCCTTCCTCTGGATCAACTGTTAGGTAGGGTTAAAAAAAAATAAATAAAAATAAAAATAAGAGGGTAAAGGTTCGACTTGATGGACTTGATGTCTTTATTCAACTCAATTATAGTTTACTATGTTACTATTGCATCTTATAATGCCAGTGGGTAATATAAGTGGGTTTCACTCCTGTCTCACTTGGTTACTCATTTAAGTGAAGCCCCAGGATTGGATTGAATACATCCATGGGTCTTAAGTGAGCTTAGTCAAGTTTTATGTAGACCACTGTTTCTTATGTTCTCAGATTCCTTTTTGTCTGGTGAATCAGTTGTTTGAGTATTCCCAAATGGGCTCAACCCAAGATTCCCTCCCGGGTCCTTAGAAGGACCATTGTGGCCCTTACAAGGGCCCTCTGGGGTTTATGGGGTTCCACAGCGCGAACTGGGACCCCCCTCCCCGGCACTTGTCAGTGCAACAAGGGCCCTTTCAAGGGCCACAAGGGCACTTATAAGTGCCCTTTGGGGCTTAAGGGGGTCCTGCAGCTTGAAAACAGGACCCCATTGGCTCTTAAAAGAGCCCTTGGCTGAATGCATCCATGGATCTTAAGTGAGCTTAATCAAGTTTTATGTAGACCACTGTTTCTTATATTCTCAGATTCCTTTTTGTCTGGTGAATCAGCTATTTGAGTATTCCCGAATGGGCAAGTCCCGTGGCCAGACGTTCCGGGGTACCGCGGCTCAACCCAGGACTCCCTCCCGGGTCCTTAGAAGGACCATTGTGGCCCTTGCAAGGGCCCTCTGGGGTTTAAGAGGTTCCACAGCGCGAACTGGGACCCCCATCCCCGGCACTTATAAGTTCCCTTGTGGCCCTTGGAAGGGCCCTTGTTGCACTGACAAGTGCCCTTTGGGGCTTAAGGGGGTCCTGCAGCTCGAAAACAGGACCCCATTGGATCTTAAAAGAGCCCTTGTGGACGTGCCTTCTTTCTTCCAACGGGGGTCACGAGCTCCATTGATGTAGCCAACAAAAGCACTTGTCAGTGCTGCAAGAGCACTTCTAAGTGCCGGGGAGAGGGGTCCTGGTTTGAGCAGTGCCACAATGGCCCATTCGAGGGCCACAAGGGCACTTATAAGTGCCAGGGAGGGGGGTTCCTGGTTCGAGCTGCGAGGCCCCTTAATCCCAAGAAGGCCCTTCTAAGGTCCTTCTAAGGACTCAGGAGTGGGTCCCGGGTTGAGCCGCAGGACCCCCAAACGCCCGGTCTGTCCAAGGATTACTGAACGGCCGAAAATCGTCGATTATTCAGAAAAGTTTGAATGTTCAAGAATCCTCGAATACTCAAACGAGGAGTTTAAAAAATTCCGAATGGAGTTTGGAAAAATTTCGGAAAGCGGATTCCGGGAAAATCTGTGAGATCCGCGATTCGCCGATCCCCGAAATCCGACATCCCTATTCACTAATAGGTCATATAAGAGGACACAGGGACATCCTTTAAGGTTGGAAGAAAAGAAAGAAAAGAACTTTCATCTTCAGGTTAGGAAAGGTTTCTTTACAGTGAGAACGGTGAAACTGTGGAACTGTCTTCAAGCAGATTTGGTAATGGCAAGTTCATTGAATAACTTTAAAAGTGGCCTGGATTAGTTTCTAAAACTAAATTATTATTATTATTATTATTGTGGATTTATATAGCGCCAATATCTTCCGTACTGCTTTACAATAACATATATACATTTACCTCAGGCCCTGCCCTAAAGAGCTTACAATTGAAGCAATAATATTGGTTGGTTGATGGGGGGACAAGTTTGAAAGGGTCTTCGAATGAGAAAAAAACAAACCTGTGCACCTATGTTAAACTTGCAAGGGTTTATCCAAGGGAGGTAAACCCTTGTATGTGATTTTCTGGCAAGATTATTTCCATAGACTTTCCTCATTGTGGACAATTAACGATAATTCAGCATGTTTCTCCTTATGGATGTCATTATCGTATGATGTGTACAAAAGTAGACAGGCAAATGGATGCCAAGAATAGTCGTAAAAATAATGCAGAATTTTGCTCTGTCCCCTGTTAATGTATGAGGCCAGAAGGGCAGAACATTTCTCTTTATATAATTGTTACCCGGTATTAACACTATTGGCAGTTTTGTTTATATGATGGATCTTTTCACTTTACTCAGCAGTTGGTCTACACTCTGTTATTACTTGTTCTACAGAATTTATTCTGTTCCGTTTTATAGCTTTGGGTTGGAGCTACAACTTTACATTCCCTGTATATTCCTTCTATGAGAGCTGACTGCCAAGCTTAGCACATTCGTACTGGCATGAAACGCTCACGGCTGGATCTGCCAAATAAAAGGAACCTATCGCACAGCTGTGGAAAATGTTCGAGTATATTGGTTCACCTTATAAAATGTTTGCTGCCTCTTTTATTGGGGATACCGTGTTTTCCATAGTCGGTAATGAGATATCTTGCTTCTTGAAACAGAAAGTACTTTACATGTAAATACTATAAAATTTCATTGCCTTTCAAAGCAAAGTAATAAGGAATAAGTCCTCATTTCCAGAATAGTGGTCACTGGTCAGTGACATGCAAATTAATGATGCCCATACACCGATAGATTCAAAGCTACATCGTCAATGCAATCACACGACTAACTACCTGCAGGCGCTTTAAACTTTTGATGTTCCTGCGAATCGGTGATGTTCCTTGTCCATACATTTGCAATTGCAAATCGATTGGGATGTACCAATAGTGCCTGTCATTTTTAAACAGTCATTAAAAAACGAACAAAAGGTCAGTTTCCTACCTTTAAAACGAGCCATCAATCACCTCTCTACGTGCTCCACAGCCCAAGATATACAGAAATGACTGACCAGAAAGTTAATGGGTGGGAGGCTGACTTGTGACATTCCTGAGGCTTCTCCTGCACAGTGATGCCGGCGAGCACAGCCTCAGACTCCCTCAGTGTGTGAGGGAGACAGGAAGTCCCTCCTCCTCTCTGATGTGTGAAGTCCTGACAGAGAAGGTAAGGGAATCTACAGCCCTTCTCTTTCACTGTGTAAAAACAGCCTTTTCAGGCAGAGTTCTCACTCTGAGTAACCCCCGGGACCCACAAGTGGGCGGGGCTTAGACACTCATGAGTGGGCAGGGCCACAGCACCCTCGAGTGGGCGGGGCCACGACACCCACGAGTGTGCAGGGCTACGGCACCCGCGAGTGGGCGGGGCCACATGGGGCTGTAAGATAATGGGCCATGGAGGGCCTGCAATTGGAGGGACCATGGGGTCCATGAGTGGGAGGGACCAGGGGGGCTGCAAAGGGGAGGAGACACAGGGCAGATTGACTGACAGTTTCAGAGCAGGAAGTGCAGGGGACCTGGTGATGCAGCTGCCATATCACACACAAAAATGTGAATATCTTCAAAACTATGCAAAATAAACAATGGAAATAAATTGCAAAAATTCTCAGGGGAGCAATTCCTTTCAATTTACCTTAATTTACCACAAGTCATTTTTGGACCACAGTTCCCCTTTAATCTGGTTATTTTAAATGATGTAAACAGTCAGTAATATAAATAATGAAATTCATTCCCATCAGAAGTGAATGATTATATTTGGACATGTAGCTGGACATAGAGTCTGGAGGTTTATTACGGTATATACATCATGTAGGCTTGGAACCCTGACAATCTATCAGTGAGTAGACAGACAATACAGTGATGATTTTTATGATTGTCAAATAATGGGATAATTTAAGCTAGGTACACACTATACGATCCTTCCTCCTAACCAACCGTTCGAGGCTTCCGACAGTAAGGCGCGATTGTGTGGTCCATAGAGGACCGCGCGATCGGTTGTGATTTTCCGACCCATCCGATTCAGAAAAAGGAATGGTCGCCGATCGGTCGTGGCTGCCACAAGGAGCCATACAATAATTCAGCCCGACCGACCGAAACACTAAAATGCTGGTCGGTCGGGCTGAATTATTGTATCGTGTGTACCTAGCTATAAAGGTAAACACACCCATCCTTGCTCTGAAGGAAGCGTGAGGCTCTTTTAAAAACAAGGTACAAGCTGAAAGTTCCCTATGGACTTTATCCAGATTTCTAGTTTCTATAACTGTGAAGATTTCCTAGAAAGCTAATACCAGGTTTGTTAAATTAACAATGAACCTCTATCTAACCCGCAATAAAATTACTACCAGAAGGCTGACAGATTTGTGATGTATAAAAACAGGAAGCAGAAAATGCTTTTTGTAAAAATGTAGAACAGGGGTATTTGAAAACATTCTGCAGTCAGGGAATGCTGGGAGTTGTAGTTTTCAAAACATCTGGACAGTGGCTGTTGTTTGAGCATTGAACATGCTTACTGCATTGGTTCCTAATGTACAAGCGTTTCCATGTGCTGGAAGCTTGTATGATATATGCTATTAATAAATTCAGTGGAAGTTAATAAAATGAGGTCTCCAGCATTGTAGCACAATAATTGCATTTTGCGTTGTGTCCAGTGTGTCAGTTGCTATAATATCATAGAGCACACACTGTTTGGCTCACGCCTGACATTTTTGCGATCTCTCTCTGTGTACAGTACCATGGTGATTAGCTTCACCATAAGTTATAAATCCCAAACTGAGTAGGTTTAAGTTTTATGTATTACTACATCTGGTTTCAAAACCCATTACTTATCCTGGTTTATGACCTCATACTGGAAGCAGAGAGAGTCACTTCAAAGGAGAAATAAATGGAGTTATTTATATGGAAAATGCAATAGCCTCTGTATAAAACTGTCTAACACACAGCTCACAGACTGCAACTGCAGAAGGAAAAAAGGGGACAGTCCGACAGTAAAGGATTTGAATGATAGTGGATAGAATTTTAAGCAGTTTGCAGATAAGCCTGGTGTACACAGGCTGATTTTACCTCCCAACATTTTGTTGGAGCAGGGCAGAAAGAGGGCAGGGTGTCCCTGGAGCCCTTACTGCCCACTTCACCCTACACTTGGATTTTGAAGAAAGACAAATCGTTTTTGAAGAATCAGTTTTCGGTTGCAAGTATTTGGTTGCAGATCTCTGTTTGATTCAAACAAAATCCGAGCTGTAATACTGACTCACATGTACCTGGTTTTAAGGCTCGTACACACGAGCGAAGTGGCATCACATGGGCAAGAGCATGATTTTCAAGGGGGTATTCCTGAATGGGTCAACACTAAACCATCCTTGTGGGAAGTTCATGACCAGATACAGCCATATATTCTATTGTATATGGATCATATCATAATATTAGATATATTCTCTACTTGCCATGATTATTGTGTCAGGCAACCAATACAAATATAACCTTTAATTTTGTTATAAAATATATTCATTAAAGCTGGGTACACACAAGCAGATTTTTTGGCCACATTAACTATGTTGCTAAAACCTGCTGATTTTTCCTTCGCAATATAGCGAAAATCCACATATCACCCTATCTCGCCTAGACTAGAGTATATACTACATACTGGTCTTCCTGCTTCCCACCTCTTTCCCCTTCAGTCCTTACTAAACTCTGCTACACTTATTGTTTTATTATTATTATTATTATTGCACCTCCTTATATTTCCTCACTAGTGTCCCCATATGCCTGCATCCTTCGCTCATCACAGAATCATCTGCTTTACAGACCCCCAGACCTTTCTCTCTTGTGGCGCCATCCTCTATTCTATTCCCCTCTCTCTATGTCAAGAAACCTCAATCTAGCCTTACACCCTACCTATCTGGTAACCAGCACAGTGTATGATTGTTTGCAGTGCATACGTCTCATTCCAGCACTTACAGTATACCCTTTACTTTGTATCTGTATGTTACCCTTCTTAATTAGATGATAATCTCTACAGGGCAGGGTTAGTATAATAGTATATTTATTTATATAATTTATATATTTATGTACTGAACTATCTATGTATTTGTTCCCCTTGTATGACTTTATTGTATTTCGTCATTGTACAGCACTGCGTCCCCAAGTGGTGCTTTATAAATAAACTATACATACATACATACACACTATATACACACGACAATAACTGCAAATGTGATTCATATCACCAATAGTAACATAGCCTTTCCAGGGTTTATATTTGTATATAAATGTCATTCATATCACCAATAGTAACATAGTCTTTCCAGGGTTTATATTTGTATATAAATGTCATTCATATCACCAATAGTAACATAGTCTTTCCAGGGTTTATATTTGTATATAAATGTCATTCATATCACCAATAGTAACATAGTCTTTCCAGGGTTTATATTTGTATATAAATGTCATTCATATCACCAGTAGTAACATAGTCTTTCCAGGGTTTATATTTGTATATAAATGTCATTCATATTACCAATATCACATAGTCTTTCCAGGGTTTATATTGTATATAATGTCATTCATATCACCAATAGTAACATAGTCTTTCCAGGGTTTATATTTGTATAAAATGTCATTCATATCACCAATAGTAACATAGTCTTTCCAGGGTTTATATTTGTATATAATGTGATTCATATCACCAATAGTAAACATAGTCTTTCCAGGGTTTATATTGTATAAAAATGTGATTTATATCGCCAATAATACATAGTCTTTCCAGGTTTATATTTGTATATAAATGTCATTCATATCACAATGTAACATGGTCTTTCCAGGGTTTATATTTCTATATAAATGTCATTCATATCACCAATAGTAGCATAGTCTTTCAGCGTTTATATGTATATAAATGTCATTCATATCACCATAGCACACAGTCTTTCCAGGGTTATATTTGTATATAAATGTCATTCATATCACCAATAGTAACATAGTCTTTCCAGGGTTTATATTGTATATAATGTCATTCATATCACCAAAGTAACAAGTCTTTCCAGCGTTTATATTTGTATATAAATGTCATTCAATCACTCACCAATAGTAACATAGTCTTTCCAGTTTATATTTGTATATAAATGTCATTCATACACCAATAGTACATAGTCTTTCCAGGGTTTATATTTGTATATAAATGCATCATATCACCAATAGTAACAAGTCTTTCCAGGGTTTATATTTGTATATAAATGTGATTCATATCACCAATAGTACCATAGTCTTTCCAGGGTTTATATTTGTATATAAATGTGATTCATATCACCAATAGTAACATAGTCTTTCCGGGTTTATATTTGTATATAAATGTGATTCATACACCAATAGTAACATAGTCTTCCAGGGTTTATATTGTATATAAATGTGATTTATATCGCCAATAATAACATAGTCTTTCCAGGTTTATTTGTATATAAATGTCATTCATATCACCTATAGCATAGTCTTTCCAGCGTTTATATTTGTATATAATGTCATTCATATCACACAATCAACACAGTCTTTCAAGGGGTTATTTTGTATAAAATGTCATTCATATCACCAATAGTAACATAGTCTTCCAGCGTTATATTTGTATATAAATGTCTCATATCACCAATAGTAACATAGTCTTTCCAGGGTTATATTTGTTAATATCATTCATATTACCAATAGTAACATAGCTTTCCAGGGTTTATATTTGTATATAAATGTCATTCATATCACCAATGTAACATAGTCTTTCCAGGGTTATATTTGTATATAAATGTCATTCATATCACCAGTAGTAACATAGTCTTTCCAGGGTTTATATTTGTATATAAATGTCATTCATATTACCAATAGTAGAATAGTAACATAGTCTTTCCAGCTTTTATATTTGTATATAAATGTCATTCATATCACCAATAGCAACACAGTCTTTCCAGGGGTTTATATTTGTATATAAATGTCATTCATATCACCAATAGTAACATAGTCTTTCCAGGGTTTATATTTGTATATAAATGTCATTCAACCCCAATAGTAACATAGTCTTCCAGGTTTATATTTGTATATAATGTCATTCATATCACCAATAGTAACATAGTCTTTCCAGGGTTATATTTTGTATATAAATGTCATTCATATCACCAGTAGTAACATAGTCTTTCCAGGGTTATATTTGTATATAAATGTCATTCATATCACCAGTAGTAACATAGTCTTTCCAGGGTTTATATTGTATAAATGTCATTCATATCACCAGTAGTAACATAGTCTTTCCAGGGTTTTATTTGTATATAAATGTCATTCATATCACCAATAGTAACATAGTCTTTCCAGGGTTTATATTTGTATATAAATGTCATTTATATCACCAAGTAACATAGTCTTTCCAGGGTTTATATTTGTATATAAATGTCATTCATATCACCAATAGTAACATAGTCTTTCCAGGGTTATATTTGTATATAAATGTCTTCATATCACCAGTAGTAACATAGTCTTTCCAGGGTTATATTTGTATATAAATGTCTTCAATTCACCAGTAGTAACATAGTCTTTCCAGGGTTTTATTTGTATATAAATGTCATTCATATCACCAATAGTAACATAGTCTTTCCAGGGTTTATATTTGTATATAAATGTCATTCAATCACCAATAGTAACATAGTCTTTCCAGGGTTTATATTTGTTATAAATGTCATTCATATCACCATAGTAACATAGTCTTTCCAGGTTTATATTTGTATATAAATGTCATTCATATCACCAGTAGTAACATAGTTCTTTCAGGGTTTATATTTGTATATAATGTCATTCATATCACCAATAGTAACATAGTCTTTCCAGGGTTTATATTTGTATATAAATGTCATTCATATCACCAATAGTAACATAGTCTTTCCAGGGTTTATATTTGTATATAATGTCATTCATATCACCAATAGTAACATAGTCTTTCAGGCTTATATTTGTATATAAATGTCATTCATATCACCAATAGTAACATAGTCTTTCCAGCGTTTATATTTGTATATAAATGTCATTTATATCACACAATAGCAACAATGTCTTTCCAGGGGTTATATTTGTATATAAATGTCATTCATATCCACCAATAGTAACAAAGTCTTTCCAGGGTTTATATTTGTATATAATGTCATTCATATCACCAATAGTAACATAGTCTTTCCAGGGTTTATATTTGTATATAAATGTCATTTATATCACCAGTAACATTCTTTCCAGGGTTTATATTTGTATAAATGTCATTCATATCACCAATAGTAACATATTCTTTCCAGCGTTATATTATATATAAATGTCATTTATATTACCAATAGTAACATAGTCTTTTCAGGTTTTATTTGTATATAAATGTCATTCATATCACCAATAGTAACAAAGTCTTTCCAGCGTTTATATTTATATTAAATGTCATTTATATCACCAATAGTAACATAGTCTTTCCAGCGTTTATATTTGTATATAAGTCATTCATATCACCAATATAACATAGTCTTTCCAGGGTTTATATCTGTATATAATGCATTCATATCACCAATAGTAACATAGTCTTTCCAGGGTTTTATCTGTATATAAATGTCATTCATATCACCATAGTAACATAGTCTTTCCAGGGTGTATATTTGAAACCTTCCATGACAAATTGTAATGTGTTACGACCTAGGGGAAATGTCTTGTCCCTCTGTTATAGAAGCTGTTGTTTCTGTGTGTGCAGCTCTCTCTATTTTTGTTGTTCAAACTGGACTTTGGGCGTCGCCCTTCCAGGAGGCGTGGCCATCACGTGGGTGAGTTTGGGGGGCGTGGCTGTGAAGTGAGCACATACATACATACAAGATTTCTACTTTATATAGTAGATGTGTAATGTATATAATCAATGTTGACAATCAGCTATACAACCACCTCCAGGATTCATTATGTCCCTTTTCCTGCTCACTAAGCTCCATCACAGTGCAGTAGGTACATTAATTCTGTATATAAACCCAGTCTCAGCAATCCCCTCAGGCAGCTGCAGGGTTAATGTGATACAGTTCTCTATGCTGCTGTCAATCACAGGGTGGACCTCACAGCTCAATTAACAATTAACAGTCTATGTACAATCTATGTAACCATCTATATAATAAACTATGTAACAATCTATATAAGCCTATGCAACAATCTATATTATTATTATTATGGATTTATATAGTGCCAACACCTTCCGTGGCGCTTTACAATTACATAGTCATTCACTACATACACAGGTAAACAAAATAGAGTAAACAGAGTGATGAGTTTCTTACAGCAATCCATTATCATTGGGTAGTAAGATGGGTAATGTTTAGGCCAGGTTATATGCTTGCCTGAAGAGGTGGGTTTTAAGGTTACGTTTGAAACAGTCTATGTAACAATCTATATAACAGTCTATGTACAATCTAGTAACAGTCATGTAACATCTATGTAACAGTCTATGTAACAATCTATGTAACAATCTATAAACAATCTATGTAACAATCTATGCACAGTCTATGTACATCTATATATAAACTATGTAACAATCTATATAACAATCTATGTAACAATCTATGCAACTCTATGTAACAATCTATATAATAAACTATGTAACAATCTATATACAAGTCTATGTACAATCTATTTTAATAAACTATGTAACAATCTATAAATAAACTATGTAACAATCTATGTAACAGGCTATGTAATAACTATATAACAGTCTATGTAACAATCTATATAATAAACTATGTAACAATCTATATAATAACTTGTAACAATCTATGTAACAGTCTATGTAACAATCTATATAACAATCTATATAATAAACTGTGTAACAATCTACAGTATATAACAGTCTTGTAAGAATCTATATATAAACTGTGTAACAATCTATATAACAGTCTATGTAAGAATCTATATAATAAACTATGAAACAATCGTATAACAGTCTATGTAACAATCTAGTAACCATCTATATAATAAACTATGTAAACTATATAAGCCTATGCAACAATCTATATTATTATTTTTATGGATTTATATAGTGCCAACACCTTCCTGGCGCTTTACAATTACATAGTCATTCACTACATACACAGGTAATCAAAATATGAGTAAACAGAGTGATGAGTTTCTTACAGCAATACAGATCATATTGGGTAGTAAGATGGGTAATGTTTAGGCCAGGTTATATGCTTGCCTGAAAGGTGGGTTTTAAGGTTACGTTTGAAACAGTCTATAAGCTATAACAGTCTATGTAACATCTTTAACAGTCTATGTAACAATCTATGTAACATCTAGGTAACATTCTATGTAACAATCTATAAACAATCTATATAACAATCTATGCAACATTCTATGTAACAATCTATATAATAAACTATGTAACAATCTATATACAATCTATGTAACAATCTATGCAACAGTCTATGAACAATCTATATATAAACTATGTAACAATCTATATACAGTCTATGTAACAATCTATTTAATAAACTATGTACAATCTATATATAACTATTAACAATCTATGTACAGGCTATGTAATAATCTTATAACAGTCTATGTAACAATCTATATAAAACTATGTAACAATCTATAAATAAACTTGTAACAATCTATGTACAGTCTATGTAACAATCTATTACAATCTATATATAAACTATGTACAATCTACAGTATTAACAGTCTATGTAAGAATCTATATTATAAACTGTGTACAAATCTATATAACAGTCTATGTAAGAATCTATATAATAAACTAATAACTTGAAACAATCGATATAAACAGTCTATTAACAATCTATATAATAACTATGAAACATCTATATAACACGATCTATGAACAATCTATAAATAAACTATGAAACAATCATATAACAGTCTATGTAACACTATATAATAAAACGATGTAACAATCTATGTAACAGTCTATTTAAAACATCTATATAATAAACTATGTAACAACCTATATACCTGTTACATAATCAATCTAATAATAAACTATGTAACAATCTATATAACAGTCTATGTAACAATCTATATAACAGTCTATGAACAATATATATACATATGTAGTCTATTAAAATAAATATGTAAAACAGTCTATGTAAGAATCTATATAAAACTATGTAACATCTATATAACAGTCTATGTAACAATCTATATAATAAACTATGAAACAATCTATATCCAGTCTAGTAACAATCTATAAAATTAACTATTTTACAAACTATGTAACATTCTATTTAACAATCTATATAATAAACTATGTACAATCTATATAACTGTTACATAATCTATGTACAGTCTATGTAACAATCTATGTACCAGTCTATAACAATTTATGGGCATCAGGAAGAAGTGGAACTGCGACAGCACTGAGCAGGCAGAGGGGGGATTCCAGGCACCACTAAACACCCCCCACACACACACCAAACATGTCCCTGCAACAAGTGGATGACAAACGTGCATTTCTGGTGGTAATTGCAATTGTTTAGCTGTGGGGTCGGGCATCGTTCATTGAGTCACTAAAGTCAGACCATCAATGGCCCGCAACTAATAGCCATTTATCTTCCACTCATCGTCAGATTAAGGCAAAATATTTCACCTGTGTACAGACCTTTAAGGTGTGGGTTAGTTGTTAGGTTCATCCTCTGGTGCTCCAGTTATGACGGCATTTATAATACTTCATTAATTTAAATATCGACACATTATTTACATGGTGGTGGATTTTTACACAGCAAATTAAAAAGGAGTAGTTTTGTGCCTTTATTGTGATTATGTACTGCTGGTTTCTTTTAAATTAAATTTAAAAGAATGTGTATGCTGTGTAAATAAACGACCCCGTGTAAAATAACCACCTGCCGTGTATAACGATATCAGTATTTGATTATTGTGAAGTTTTATAAATCCCAAGTTCCATTTAAACCACATTGGGGGCGATGCAATATTTTTTCCAACGCAGCTTACCTGCCCGAGTTCCCCGCGATGCAAAAATCCCTGTGCGAGATTTTGTACATCGTGGGATCTCTGCCAGGTAAGTGCGCTGGCTAACGCCTCCTATTCAGTGGCGTAAAGTTTACGCTACATAGTACGCAAAACTTTACAAGGGCGGTTTTGCATCGCCTGCCCACGCTATTTGAAGAGGGTGAGAACACACAGTACAGCCCACAGCTGAAAGTGTGTACGGTTTGTTTTAGAGCAGGGGACCTGGTGATGCTGCTACCATATCACACATAAACATGTAAATATCTTCAAAACAGTATTTCTAAGCAATAGATGAGAGAATAAGACCAAAGGAAACATAAGGGAAACTGTGGTGCAAAAATGACTTAAGGTAAATTGATAGGAATTGCTCCCTGAGAATTTTTGCAATTTACTTTGTTTATTTTGCATAGTTTTGGAGATATTTACATTTTTGTGTGTATATGGCAGCAACATCACCAGTTCCCCTGCCCTTCCTGCTTCCTGCCTGAAACCATGGGACAGTCACTCTGCCCTATGTTTCCTCCTGCCCTTGCAGCCCCTTTGGTCCCTCCCACTCATGGCCCATGGCCCCTCCTTTGCAGCCCACTTGCCCCTCCCTTACAGCCCCATTTGGCCCCACCCACTCATGGATACAGTGCCCCCGCCCACTCATTGGGTGCATTGGCCCCGCCCCCCATGGGTGCTGTAGGCCCAGCCCACTCACAGGTGCCATAAGCCCCTCCCCACACAAACTCCCCGTACATAAAACTATGTGAAAACAACCTTTTCAGGCAGAGTGAGAACAAGTGGAGAACTCTGCCTGAAAAGGCTGTTTTCACTATGGGAGAGTAGGGCTGTTTTTTTTTCCCTTACCTTCTCTGTGAGGATCTTCACACAGCAGGGAGGGTAGGGACTTGTCTCCCTCACACACTGAAGTCTAAACTGGGTACACACAATGAGATATTGCGGTCCGATCAACCGATAGTTCAGGGTATCGGTCGATCGGACCGAAATTATCGCATCCGAATGCAAGCCATGTCCGACCGATCGTTCATCCGAATCGGACAAAAGGATGATCGGACATGGTGGAAACCTCGTCCGATCATGCGGTCCTCTATGGACCGACGATCGGTCGTTGGTAATTGTCGGATGTGTTGCTTTTTTTGCCCGCGACCGACAGTCCTTCCTCCTCCGGCCCACCGTCGAAAGTATCAAACGGTCGGTTAGGAGGAAAAATCACTAGGTGTGTACTTAGCTTAAGGCTGTGCTCGCCGACGATGAGTGGAGTAGCAACCTTAGGAATGTCACGTTATCCTCCCACCCATTAACTTTCTGATCTGTAATGTCTTTATATCTTGGGCTGTGAAGCATGTATAGAGGTGGTTGATGCGCGTTTTAAGGTGGAAACTGGTCTTTTATTTAAAAACTTGTATGGTGACCACGTTCCTTTTAACCAAGATTCAATAAAATTCTAATCATTAAAAATGGTGCTAATTTTGCCCCAACCAATCAGATCTTATTAACATTTGAAAGCTAATATCTAATTGGTGTCACAAATTGCACCATTTTTAATGATAAGAACTTTTATTGACTCTCCCTGTTTGTATTCACCGCACCTTCTTTTCTGAAACTGAGACTACTACTACATACCAAATTTGCAGCAGAACAGCATAGTTTGGCAATATTCCCAAATATGTTCAGGAAATGTACATGTGGGGGCACCTACTGTATGTTTTCCAAAGACCACACCCTGCTTTTAAAGGGCCACTTCCACTACCTGCGCAATTTTAATATTTATGAAAAAAGAATAATAATAATAATAAAAATGCACATGTCAGCAGAATTTTTTTAAAGCAAGATTAAAAAGATTTAAAAAAACTATGATGTCTATTATTTAAAGCCATAGTCATCAAAATAGTGATTCCATCCTTTCCCAAGGTCATACATGGTATCTTTAATTGACCGCATAGTAAATTTAAAAATTTGAATGTGAAAATAGTAGCTGTCTTCCTGCAAAAAGGTCCCTGCCTCTTGTTAGCCTCTGGGAGGTATTCTGGCATGTGCAGTGGAGGCCTCCCCCCCCCCCTCTCCCACCATCCAGGTTCATCCATATCCCCATCCACCGACATTAATTCCATTTTTCATCCCTGCCGCCCCCTCCATGTTTTTTTTTGTTTAAAAAAATTTAGAACGCTACTTACACCCCTTTGTTTTGGTGCTTTCCATTGATGGCAGCCAATCACAACGTGGCTGACATTATGGCCCCTGCTTGTAAGCAGGAGCAGAATCTATGCGCCAGAGGATTGAGTGCTGTAAGTAACATTCAAATATTTTTAGCATTCTGATACAGCGTTTGTTGAGGATAGGCAGGGGTGCCCTACATTGTATTTTTTTTAATTTTTATTAGGGCGGACATGCCCTTTAAAATTCCAAAATACAAAAAAAAATCAAATAAAGAACTCTGGAGGTTGCTGGTATTGCTTTATTCCACTCATAGTGTACAAAATAATGTTTGCAAATGGGGGCCTTTATTCCAACACAATTTACCAACATCTAGATGTTGCTTTTTGATTTTTTGATTGTTGCATTTTTGGGAGGGTTTCTGGGATTTTACTTCACATCATAGATGCAATGCGTCGTAAATACAGCTACATTCCCAGGGACATTACGAGGACACAGGACAGGAGACTGACAGATTTCAACCAATGTTATAGCACTCACCAGAGAATCTTACTATTATAGGTATAATGATAAATAAATGTAGCGGCAAGAAGTTAATTTTGTTCACAGGAACAGCTATGACCTGCTGGCTCACCACCAGAACTTGTTAGGGCACCAAAATGGGCAGAAACATTATTCTCTAATAGCACATCAAATTATTTATACACTAGAACAATGGATTTGCATCTTCAAAATACAGGTACTCCAGTTACTGTTTTCATAGTGAACAGGGGTTTGAAATGATACAACTAGATGTTTTAGCTGGCACGCAGGCCATTCCTCCCATGCTAACGTATGTCCAGAGGGAGAGGCCACACAGCGGGGGAAAACAAATAAACAAGACAAAATATTTCTCTACCTCAAATTACAATACAGTCAATTTCACAACAATCTTTAAACACAACCGGGGGGGCAAATCAAAGTCTTATGTAACTAAAAATGAAACTCATTAGGCAAAGGCAGTACAGTTCTCACACATTGTGATCAGGGTCTTCGATGTCCAGATCATATGTTATCGTAAATGGTTATGCAATCTATTTCTCGACTCTCCCCCACGTACTGTTTGTCGCTCACGCGTCTTTCCTGTTGTACTGTCGGTTCTCCACCTCAACGTAGCCATTGCAGTTTGGTATTGGAATTAGATTGTACCTCTGTGCTTTCCTTTTTCTTTCTGCACTAAGGGCATGCCTTTTGTTTACTTCATCTGTTCTTGCTAATAATGTCTTCATATCACCAGTAGTAACATAGTCTTTCCAGGGTTTATATTTGTATATAAAATGTGTCATTCATGATCACAATAGTAACATAGTCTTTCCAGGGTTTATATTTGTATATAAATGTCATCTATCACCAAATAGTAACATAGTCTTTCCAGGGTTTATATTGTATATTACAATGTCATTATATACACCAATGTAAACATAGTCTTTCCAGGGTTTATATTTGTATATAAATGTCATTCAATCACCAGTAGTAACATAGTCTTTCCAGGGTTTTATATTTGTATATAAATGTCATTCAATATCACCAATAGTAACATAGTCTTTCCAGGGTTTATATTTGTATATAATGTCATTCATATCACAATAGTAACATAGTTTTCCAGGGTTTATATTGTATATAAATGTCATTCATATCACCAATAGTAACATAGTCTTTCCAGGCTTTATATTGTAGTATATAATGTCATTCATATCACCAATAGTAACATAGTCTTTCCAGGTTTATATTTGTATATAAATGTCATTATATCACCAATAGCAACAATGTCTTTCCAGGGGTTATATTTGTATATAAATGTCATTCATATCACCACCAATAGTAACAAAGTCTTCCAGGGTTTATATTTGTATATAAATGTCATTCATATCACCATAGTAACATAGTCTTTCCAGGGTTATATTGATATAAATGTCATTATATCACCAAATAACATAGTCTTTCCGGTTTATATTGTATATAAATGTCATTCATATCACCAATAGTAACATAGTCTTTCCACGTTTATATTTATTAAATGTCATTATATTACCATAGTAACATAGTCTTTTAGGGTTTATATTGTATATAAATGTCATTCATCTCACCAATAGTAACAAGTCTTTCCAGCGTTTATATTTATATAATGTCATTTGATATCACCAAAAGTAACATAGTCTTTCCAGCGTTATATTTGTATATAAATGTCATTCATTCTCACCAATAGTAACATATGCTTTCCAGGGTTATATTGTATAATAAATGTCATTCATATCACCAATAGTACATAGTCTTTCCAGGGTATATTGTATATAAATGTCATTCATATCACCAGTAGTAACATGTTTTCCAGGGGTTATATTTGAAAACATTCCATGAGCAAAATTGTAATGTGTTAAAGACCTTATGGGAAATGTCTTTTGTTCCCTTGTTATAGAAGCTGTTGTTCTGTGTGTGCAGCTCTCTTATTATTTTTGTTGTTCAAACTGGACTTCGGCGTGGGCGTCGGCCCTTCCAGGAGCGTGGCCATCACGTGGGTGAGTTTGGGGGGCGTGGCTGTGAATGAGCACATACATACATACAAGATTTCTACTTTATAGGATGTGTAATGTAATATAATTCAATGTTGACAATCAGCTATACAACCACCTCCGGATTCATTATGTCCCTTTCCTCTCACTAAGCTCCATCACAGTTGCAGTAGGTACAGTAAGTTCTGTATATTAAACACCAGTCTCAGCAACCCCTCAGGCAGCTGCAGGGTTAATGTTGATACAGTTCTCTATGCTGCTGTCAATCACAGGTGGACTCACAGCTCAATTAACAAATAAACGTCTATGTAACAATCTATGTAACCATCTATATAATAAACTATGAACAACTATATAAGCCTATGCAACAATCTATATTATATTATTATGGATTATATAGTGCCAACACCTTCGTGGCGCTTTACAATTACATAGTCATTCACTACATACAAAGTAATACAAAATATGAGTAAACAGAGTGATGAGTTTCTTACAGCAATACCATGTCATATGTGGTAGTAAGATGGGTAATGTTTAGGCCAGGTATTGCTTGCCTGAAGAGGTGGGTTTTAAGGTTACGTTTGAAACAGTCTATGTAACAATCTATATAACAGTTATTAACAATCTATGTACAGTCTATGTAACATCTATGTAACAGTCTATGAACAATCTATGTAACAATCTATAACATCTAGTAACAAGTCTATGCAACGTCTCATGTAACAATCTATTATAATAAACTATGAAACAATTATATAACAATCTATGTAACAATCTATGCAACAGTCTATGTAACAATCTATAAAAAACTATGTAACAATCTATATAACAGTCTAGTAACAAATCTATTAATAAAACTATGTAACAAAATAATAAAACTATGTAACAATCTATGTAACAGGCTATGTATAATCTATATAACAGTCTAGTAACAATCTATTAATAAATATGTAACAATCATATATAAACTATGTAACAATCTATGTAACAGTCTATGTAACCAATCTATATAACAATCTATATAATAAACTGTGTACAATCTACAGTAATACAGTCTATGTAAGAATCATATATAAACTGAATGTGTAACAATCTATTATAACAGTCTATGTAAGAATCTATATAATAAACTATGAACAATCGATATAACAGTCTATGTAACAATCTATGTAACCATCATATAATAATACTATGTAACAATCTTATAAGCCTATGCAACAATCTAATTATATTTTTATGGATTATATGTGCCAACACCTTCCGTGGCGCTTTACAATTACATAGTCATTCACTACATACACAGGTAATACAAAATATGAGGTAAACAGAGTGATGAGTTTTACAGCAATACCATGATCTATTGGGTAGTAAGAGGGTAATGTTTAGGCCAGGGTATTATGCTTGCCTGAAGAGGTGGGTTTTAAGGTTACGTTTGAAACAGTCTATGTAACAATCTAATAACAGTCTATGTAACAATCTATTAACGTCTATGTAACATCTATGTAACAGTCTATGTAACATACTATGTAACAATCTATTAAAACAATCTATGTAACAATCTATGCAACAGTCTATGTAACAATCTATATAATAAACTATGTAACAATCTATATAACAATCTATGTAACAATCTATGCAACAGTCTATGTAACAATCTATATAATAAAACTATGTAACAATCATATAACAGTCTATGTAACAATCTATTTAATAAACTATGTAACATATATATTAATAAAACTATGTAACAATCTATGTAAAGGCTATGTAATAATCTATATAAACAGTCTATGTAACAATCTATATAATAAACTATTGTAACAATCTATATAATAAAACTATTGTAACAATCTTGTAACAGTCTATGTAACAATCTATATAACAATCTATATAATAAACTATGAACACTACAGTATATACAGTCTATGTAAGAATCTCTATATAAATGAACAATCTATATACAGTCTATGTAAGAATCTATATAATAAACTATGAAACAATCGATATAACAGTCTGTAACAATCTATATAATAAACTATGAAACAATCTATATAACAGTCTATGTAACATCATTAATAAACATAAAACAATCTATATAAACAGATCTTGTACAATATATAAAACACTGTGTAACATCTATGTAACAGTCTATTTAACATCTATATAATAAACTATGTAACAACCTATATAACTGTTACATAAACAATCTATATAATAAACTATGTAACAATCTATAAACAGTCTATGTAACAATCTATATAACAGTCTATGTAACAATATATATAAAGTCTATGTAGAATCTATATAACAACTATTAACAGTCTATGTAAGATCATATAATAACTATGTAACACTATTATAACAGTCTATGTAACAATCTATATAATAAACTATGAAACAATTATTAACAGTCTATGTAACAATCTATAAATTAACTATTAACAATCTATGTAACATTCTATTAACAATCTATATAATAACTATGTAACAATCTATAAACTGTTACATAATCTATGTAACAGTCTATGTAACAATCTATGTAACAGTCTATGTAACAATTTATGGGCATCAGGAGAAGTGGAACTGCAGACAGCACTGAGCAGGCAGAAAGGGGGGATTCCAGGCACCACTAAACACCCCCCACCCACACACCAAAACTGTCCCTGCAACAAGGGAGACAAACGTGCATTTCTGGTGGTAATTGCAAGTGTTTAGCTGTTGGTCGGCATCGTTCATTGAGTCACATAAAGTCAGACCATCAATGGCCCGCAACTAATAGCCATTTATCTTCCACTCATTCGTCAGATATAAGGCAAAATATTTCACCTGTGTACAAGCCTTAGAGGTGTGGGTTAGTTGTTAGGTTCATCCTCTGGTGCTCCAGTTATGACGGCATTTATAATACTTCATTAATTTAAAATATCGACAATCATTATTTACATGGTGGTGGATATTTTAAACAGCAAATTAAAATAAGGATGTAGTTTTGTGCCTTTTATTGGATATAGTACTGCTGGTTTCTTTTAAATTAAATTTAAAAGAATGTGTATGTGTGTTGTAAAATAACGACCACGTGTAAATAACCACCTGCCGTGTTATAACGATATCAGTATTTGATTATTGTGAATTTTATAAATCCCAAGTTCCATTTAAAACACATTGGGGGCGCGATGCAATATTTTTTTCCAACGCAGCTTACCTGCCCGAGTTCCCGCGATGCAAAAATCCCTGTGCGAGATTTTGTACATCGTGGGATCTCTGCCAGGTAAGTGCGCTGGCTAACGCCTCCTATTCAGTGGTAAAGTTTTAGCGCTACATAGTAGCGCAAAACTTTACTAGGGCGGTTTTGCATCGCCTGCGCCACGCTATTTGAAGAGGGTGAGAACAGCACAGTACAGCCCCACAGCTGAAAGTGTGTACGGTTTGTTTTAGAGCGGGGACCTGGTGATGCTGCTACCATATCCACATAAACATGTAATATCTTCAAAACAGTATTTCTAAGCAATAGATGGAGAATAAAGACCAAAGGAAACATTAAAGGGAAACTGTGGTGCAAAAATGACTTAAGGTAAATTGATGGAATTGCTCTCCTGAGAATTTTTGCAATTTACTTTGTTTATTTGCATAGTTTTGGAGATATTTCATTTTTGTGTGTGATATGGCAGCAACACTCACCAGTTCCCCTGCCCTTCCTGCTTCCTGCTCTGAAACCATGGGACAGTCACTCTGCCCTATGTTTCCTCCTGCCCTTGCAGCCCTTTGGTCCCTCCCACTCATGGGCCCATGGCCCCTCCTTTGCAGGCCACTTGGCCCCTCCCTTACAGCCCCATTTGGCCCCACCCACTCATGGATACAGTGCCCCCGCCCACTCAGGGGTGCATTGGCCCCGCCCACTCATGGGTGCTGTGGCCCCAGCCCACTCACAGGTGCCATAAGCCCCTCCCCCACACAAACTCCCCCTACAAAACTATGTGAAACAACCTTTCAGGCAGAGTGAGAAAAGAGTGAGAACTCTGCCTGAAAAGGCGTTTTCACATAGTGGAGAGTAGGCTGTGTTTTTTTTCCCTTACCTTCTCTGTGAGGATCTTCACACAGAGGGAGGGGTAGGGACTTGTCTCCCTCACACACTGAAGTCTAAAGCTGGGTACACACAATGAGATATTGCGGTCCGATCAACCGATAGTTCAGTGTATCGGTCGATCGGACCGAAATTATCGCATCCGAATGCAGCCATGTCCGACCGATCGTTCATCCGAATCGGACAAAAGGATGATCGGACATGGTGGAAAACCTCGTCCCGATCATGCGGTCCTCTATGGACCGCACGATCGGTCGGTAACTGTCGGATGGGTTGCTTTTGCCGCGACCGACAGTCCTTCCTCCTGGCCCACCGTCGAAAGTATCAAACGGTCGGTTAGGAGGAAAAATCACTAGTGTGTACTTAGCTTAGGCTGTGCTCGCCGACGATGAGGTGGAGTAGCACCTTAGGAATGTCACGTTATCCTCCCACCCATTAACTTTCTGATCTGTAATGTCTTTTATCTTGGGCTGTGAAGCATGTATGAGGTGGTTGATGGCTCGTTTTAAAGGTAGGAAATGGTCTTTTATTTAAAAACTTGTATGGTGACCACAGTTCCCTTTTAACCGCAGATTCAATAAAATTCTAATCATTAAAAATGGTGCTAATTTGCCCAACCAATCAGATCTTATTTAACATGTTGAAAGCTAATATCTATTGGTTGTCACAAAATTAGCACCATTTTTATGATAAGAACTTTTATTGACTTCCCTGTTATTGTATTCACCGCACCTTCTTTATCTGAAACTGAGACGTACTACTACATCACAAATTTGCAGCAGAACAGCATAGTTGGCAATATTTCCAAATATGTTCAGGAAATGTACATGTGGGGCACCTACTGTATGTTTTCCAAAGACCACACCCTGCTTTTAAAGGCCACTTCCACTACCTGCGCAATTTAATATTTTATAAGAAAAATGAATAAATAATAATAAGAAAATGCACATGTGCAGAATTTTTTAAAGCTAGATTAAAAAGATTTAAAAAAACTATGATGTCTATTATTTAAAGCCATAGTATCACAAAATAGTGATTCACTCCTTTCCCAGGTCATACATGGTACTTTAATTGACCGCATAGTAAAATTTAAAAATTTGAATGTGAAAATAGTAGCTGTCTTCCTGCAAAAAGGTCCCTGCCTCTTGGTAGCCTCTGGGGTATTCTGGCATGTGCAGTGGAGGCCTCCCCCCCCCCTTCCTCCCACCATCCAGGTTCATCCATATCCATCCATCCACCTAGCATTAATTCCATTTTTCATCCCTGCCTGCCCCATCCATGTTTTTTTTTTTAAAAAAATTTAGAAACGCTACTTCACCACCCTTTGTTCTGTGGTGCTTCCATTGATGGCAGCCAATCACAGAGTGGCTGACATTATGGCCCCTGCTTGTAAGCAGGGAGCAGAATCTATGCGCCAGAGGATTGAGGTGCTGTGTATACATTCAAATATTTTTTTAGCATTCTGATAAAGCGGTTGAGGGTAGGCAGGGGTGCCCTACATTGTATTTTTTTTAATTTTTATTAGGGCGGACATGCCCTTTAAAAATTCCAAAATACAAAAAAAAATCAAATAAAGAAACTCTGGAGGTTGCTGGTTAGTGCTTTATTCACTCATAAGTGTACAAAAATATGTTTGCAAATGGGGCCCTTTCTCAAACACATTTACCACATATCTAGAGTTGTTTTTTGCATTTTTGGGAGGGTTTTCTGGTATTTTACATCACATCATAGATGCAATGCAGTAAATTACAGCTACATCCCAGGACATTACCGAGGACACAGGACAGGGAGACTGAATGAGATTCCAGACCAATTTATAGACCACTCTACCAGAAGAATCATTATAGGTTAATAGATAATAAATGTAGGCAGGCAAGGAATTAATATATGTTCACGGAACAGCTATGACCTGCATGGCTCACCACCAGAACTTGCTTAGGGCACCAAAATGGGCAGAAACTTATTCTGTATATGACAATCGAAAAATATTTATACCTAGAATACAATGGATTTGCTCTTCAATAACAGTACTCCAGTTACTGTTTCATAGTGAACAGGGTTTGAAATGATACAACTAGATGTTTTAGCGGCCGCAGGCCATCCTCCAGCTACGTCTTCCAGGGAAGAGCCACACAGCTGGGGAAAAACAAATAAAAAGACAAATATTTACTTCTACCTCAAATTACAATATTGTACATGATTTCAAAACAATACTATAACACAAAGCCTTGGGCAAATCAACATCAACAAAAACAATAAAAGAAGCCCCCCAGCAGACCACCAAAGCCCCCAAATAAAGGAAGCCCCCTGCACTACCCACTACCCAACAACAAACCACCTAAGAAACCAGAAAAAAAAAGGAAAAAAAACCACATCACGGGCAGACAGGCCCAGGCAGCACCCAACCAAACACAAAAACACAACATTAGGAATCAAAAAACGCAGCAACTGGGGCACAACCAGCCGCACAAGCAACTCAAAAAGCTAACACCACCTGACCATTCAATCCACACACCAAACCGACCAGCCCAATGAGACAGCATGGCAAAGGAAAACAAATGAAACTAACAAACCCACACACAAAACACAAAAACATATATGACACCCAACTACAACACACAGGACACACGCCAAATTCAAAGTCTTATGTAAACTTAATAAAATGAAATTCTATTTTAGAAATGCCATTACAGTTCTCACACATTTTAATCTGTTTCTTCTGCCAGTTTTTCTTAGGTTATTTCTCTGCTATCCCCACACTTTCCACGCTCTTCGTTTATAGTCTTCTCCACTCAACGTACCAGTTTGATTGGAATTAGATCTTCTGTGCTTTTCTTCTGCACTAGGGCCTGCCTTTTTTTACTTCATCTTTATGCTAATCAATCTTAAGTGACTATTCCCTAGTGCATGTCTAAAGATACATTCTTGTCTTTTCTTAAGATTTGAAATTAAAAGGGGAATTGTCTTTTGAAGAAATACACTCAGGACAGGATTTCCCACTAGGCCACTAGGCCGTGGCTAGGACGGCACCAGCACCAGGGGGGCAAAAAAAAAAGGGTTTAAGTTAGGCAGCATTGCACAACGCACATTATTTGGCACAACAGCAGAGCCATACCAGTTTCTGTTAATGTTGAAATGGGCAGCAATTGCCGATTTGCTAGGGGCGGCAGGTTCCTCTCCCACTCACAAAGTTCCGCTTCAGCCAATGAATGACCGCGTTTGTGTGGTGTTTGAAGGAGGCCACAGGCAGTACAAGTTAGTGGCCTAGGGGAGAAAAAAAGTATAAATCCGACACTAAATACACTATGGTTACATTCAGAGTAGGGGATGGGTAATAGAGATTTGACACATAGGTAATTTTTAATTATGTTGTGGAATCAAGTGCGATGTGCATGCACATAGAAGACGAGTCCGTTGGACCTGCCAGACTATGCAGTGGGGGGAGCAGGCAATCGGGTAAGTAGCTTACCTTCTCTCCTGGATCCTGATCGTTTTATTGAAGAATTGGGAGGAAAGCACAGCTCCTTTACCTCTGTTCTAATTTAAAACTAAATGACCAGATTTTATTTCTTCAGTGGAGATACCTTTTAAAGACCACAGGGGACAGGATATAATATAAATAAATATACTTGAGACAGGATAAACCAGGAGCGACTCTTCCAGTGAGCATTTTAGCTCAGGACAGAAATCCTGTAATTCAGAAGAGAGGCGGGGCGTCCAGCAGTAGTACAAAAAAATAGTGAGACCGCATCGCACGCGAACACGAGACCGCTTCTGAAATCCAAATGTAGTGTGCTGCTCTCACTGTCTCCTGATTCTAACTTTGCCTGCCTGCAATCACCTCACCACAACTTCATTGTATTCACCTTGAAAAGGAACTAGAATGTTCTGAACGCTTGCTATGACTATCTTAGTTAGCCAATAAAGGTATCACCTTTATATACTTTTGTTTATTTTTTTATTTCAAAAGGGTTACCCTGTAAACATTTTGACTGGCAACTGGTACACCATCTTCCCCTCAACTGAGTCTTGACACTGTGGGCAAACTTGTATGTACCAGTCACAGTGGGCAAACTTGTATGTACCAGTCACTGTGGGCAAACTTGTATTTACTAGTCATGTAGGCAAACTTGTATTACTAGTCACAGTGGGCAAACTTGTATGTGCCAGTCACTGTGGGAAAACCTGTACCAGTCACTGTGGGCAACCTTGTATGTACCAGTCACTGTGGGCAAACTTGTATGTACCAGTCATTGTGGCGAAAACCTGTATGTACCAGTCACTGTGAGCAAACTGTATGTACAGTCATTGTGGGCAAAATGTATTACCAGTCACTATAGGCAAACTTGTATGTACCAGTCACTGTGGGCAAACTTGTATGTACCAGTCACTGTGGGCAAACTTGTATGTACCAGTCACTGTGGGCAAACCTGTATGTACCAGTCACTGTGGGAAACCTGTATGTACCAGTCAATGTGGGAAAAACCTGTATGTACCAGTCACTGTGGGCACACTGTATGTACCAGTCACTGTGGGCAAACTTGTATGTACCAGTCACTGTAGGCAAACTTGTATTTACTAGTACAGTGGGCAAACTTGTATGTGCCAGTCACTGTGGGAAAACCTGTATGTACCAATCACTGTGGGCAAAACTTGTAGTCCAGTTATGTGGGCAAACTTGTATGTACCGGTCACTTGGCAAACGATGTACTGGTAACTGTGGGCAAACTTGTATGTACCGGTCACTTGTGGGCAAACTGTATGTACACAGTCACTGTAGGCAAACTTGTATGTACCAGTCACTGTGGGAAAACCTGTATGTAACAGTCACATGTGGGAAAACTTGATTACCAGTCACTGTGGTCAAACCTGTATGTACCAGTCACTGTGGGAAAACTGTATGTATAGTCACTGTGGGCAAACTTTGTATGTACCAGTCACTGTAAGCAAACTTGTATGTACCAGTCACTGTGGGAAAACCTGTATGTACCAGTCACTGTGGGCAAACTTGTATGTACCAGTCACGTGGGCAAACTTGTATGTACCAGTCACTGTGGGCAAACTTGTATTTACTATTCACAGTGGGCAAAATGTATGTGCCAGTCACTGTGGGAGAAACTGTATGTACCAGTCACTGTGGGCAAACTTGTATGTACCAGTTATGTGGGCAAACTTGTATGTACCATTCACTGTGGGAAAACCTGTATGTACCAGTCGCTGTGGGCAAACTTGAGTGTACCAGTTGCTGTAGGCAAACTGTATGTACCAGTCACTGGGGCAAACTTGTATGTGCTAAAGTACGTGGGGCAAACTGGTATGTGCCAGTCACTGTGGGCAAACCTGTATGTACCAGTCACTGTGGCCAATTGTATGTACCCGTCACTGTAGGCAAACTTGTATGTACCGTCACTGTGGGCAAACTTGTATGTGCCAGTCACTGTGGGAAAACTGTATGTACCAGTCACTGTGGGCAAACATGTTTACCAGTCATCATGGGCAAACTTGATGTACCAGTCACGTGGGGAAAACCTGTATGTACCAGTCATCGTGGGCAAACTGTAGTACCAGTCACTGTGGGCAAATGTGTATTTACTAGTTACAGTAGGCAAACTGTATGTGCCAGTCACTGTGGGAAAACCTGTATGTACCAGTCACTGTGGGCAAACTTGTATGTACCAGTCACTGTGGGAAAACCTGTATGTACCGGTCACTGTAGGCAAACTTGAATGTACCAGTCACTGTGGGAAAACTTGTATGTACCAGTCACTGTAGGCAAACCTGTATGTGCCAGTCACTGTGGGCAAACTTGTATTACCAGTCACTGTGGGCAAACTTGTATGTACCAGTCACTGTGGGAAAACCTGTATTTACAGTCACTGTGGGCAAACTTGTATGTACCAGTCACTGTGGGCAAACTTATATGTACTAGTCATGTGGGCAAACTTGTATGTACCAGTCACTGTGGGAAAACCTGTATGTACCAGTCACTGTAGGCAAACTTGTATGTACCAGTAACTGTGGGCAAACTTGTATGTGCCAGTCACTGGGGCAACCTGTATGTACCAGTCACTGTGGCAAAACTGTATGTACCAGTCACTGTGGGAAAACCTGTATGTACCAGTCACTGTGGGCAATCTTGTATGTACCAGTCACTGTAGGCAAACTTGTATTTACTAGTCACACGTGGGCAAACTTGTATGTGCCAGTCAATGTGGGAAAACATGTATGTAACACATCACTGTGGGCAAACTTGTATGTACCAGTTCACTGTGGGCAAACTTGTATGTACCGGTCACTTTAGGAAAACTTGAGTATGGTACAGTTGCGGCAAATGTAAGACTACATAGCTAATCAGTCCTTGTAGTCAACCTGTTTTCCGGGCAATAACCCCTTGGTACCCAGTCACTTGTTAGGCAAAATCTGTATCATGCACTTGTGTACCGTCACTGTGGAAAACCTGTATGTAACAGTCACTGTGGGAAAAACTTGATGTACCAGTCATTGTGTCAAACCTGTATGTACCAGTCACTGTGGGAAACCTGTATGTACCAGTCACTGTGGGCAAACTTGTATGTACCAGTCACTGTAGCAAACTTGTATGTACCCAGTCACTGTGGGGAAAACCTTATGTACCAGTCACGTGGGCAAACTTGTATGTACCAGTCACTGTGGGCAAACTTGTATGTACCAGTCACTGTGGGCAAACTTGTATTTCAGTACAGTGGGCAATTGATGTGCCAGTCCTGTGGGAAAACCTGTATGTACCAGTCACTGTGGGCAAACTTGTATGTACCAGTTACGTGGCAAACTTGTATGTCCATCCTGTGGGAAAACCTGTATGTACCAGTTCGATGTGGGCAAAACTTGTATGTACCAGTTGCTGTAGGCAAACTTGTATGTACAGTCATGTGGGCAAACTTGTATGTACCAGTCACTGTGGGCAAAACTGGGTAGTGCCAGTCACTGTGGGCAAACTGTATGTACCAGTCACTGTTGTGGCCAACTTGATGTACCGTCACTGTAGGCAAAACTTGTATGTACCAAGTCACTGGCAAAATGTGATTTTAGTTATGCAAACTTGTTGTGCCAGCCAGTCACTGTGGGAAAACCTGTATGTACCAGTCACTGTGGGCAAACCTGTATGTACCAGTCATCATGGGCAAACTTGTATGTACCAGTCACTGTGGGAAAACCTGTATGTACCAGTCACTGTGGGCAATCTTGTATGTACCAGTCACTGTAGGCAAACTTGTATTTACTAGTCACAGTGGGCAAACTTGTATGTGCCAGTCACTGTGGGAAAACCTGTATGTACCAATCACTGTGGGCAAACTTGTATGTACCAGTTACTGTGGGCAAACTTGTATGTACCGGTCACTTTAGGCAAACCTGTATGTACTGGTAACTGTGGGCAAACTTGTATGTACCGGTCACTGTGGGCAAACTTGTATGTACCAGTCACTGTAGGCAAACTTGTATGTACCAGTCACTGTGGGAAAACCTGTATGTAACAGTCACTGTGGGAAAACTTGTATGTACCAGTCACTGTGGTCAAACCTGTATGTACCAGTCACTGTGGGAAAACCTGTATGTACCAGTCACTGTGGGCAAACTTGTATGTACCAGTCACTGTAAGCAAACTTGTATGTACCAGTCACTGTGGGAAAACCTGTATGTACCAGTCACTGTGGGCAAACCTGTATGTACCAGTCATCATGGGCAAACTTGTATGTACCAGTCACTGTGGGAAAACCTGTATGTACCAGTCATCGTGGGCAAACTTGTATGTACCAGTCACTGTGGGCAAATGTGTATTTACTAGTTACAGTAGGCAAACTTGTATGTGCCAGTCACTGTGGGAAAACCTGTATGTACCACATATCACCAATAGCAACACAGTCTTTCAAGGGTGTTATTGTGTATATAAATGTCATTCATAACACAATAGTAACATAGTCTTCCAGCGTTATATTTGTATATAAAGTCATTCATATCACCAATAGTAACATAGTCTTTCCAGGGTTTATTGAATATAAATTCATTCATATTCCAATAGTAACAATAGTCTTTCCAGGGTTTATATTGTGATAAAATGTCATTCATATCACCAATAGTAACATAGTCTTTCCAGGGGTTATATTTGTATATAAATGTCATTCATATCACCAGTAGTAAAATAGTCTTCCAGGGTTTATATTTGTATATAAATGTCATCATATTACCAATAGTAGAATAGTAACATAGTCTTTCCAGTTTTTATATTTGTATATAAATGTCATTCATATCACCAATAGCTAACACAGTTCTTCCGCAGGGTTTATATTTGTATAAATGTCTTCATATACCAATAGTAACATAGTCTTTCCAGGGTTTATATTTGTATATAAATGTCATTCATATCACCAATAGAACATAGTCTTCCCGGGTTTTATTGTATATAAATGTATTCATATCACCAATAGTAACATAGTCTTTCAGGGTTTATATTTGTATATAAATGTCGATTCATATCACCATAAACATAGTCTTTCCAGGTTTATATTTGTATATAAATGTCATTCATATACCAGTTGTAACATAGTCTTTCCAGGGTTTATATTTGTATATAAATGTCTTCATATACCATAAGTACATAGTCTTTCCAGGGTTTATTATGTTATATAAATGTCATTCATAATCACCAATAGTAACATAGTCTTTCCAGGGTTTATATTGTATATAATGTCATTAATCACCAATAGTAACATAGTCTTTCCAGGGTTATATTTGTATATAAATGTCATGCATATCACCAATAGTAAACTAGTCTTTCCAGGGTTTATATTTGTTATAAATGTCATTCATATCACCAGATAGTAACATGAGTCTTTCCAGGGTTTATATTTGTATATAAAATGTCCATTCATATCACCAGATAGTAACATAGTCTTTCCAGGGTTTATATTTGTATATAAATGTCATTAATCACCCAATAGTAACATGTTTTCCAGGGTTTATATTTGTATATAAATGTCATTCATATCACCAATAGTAACATAGTTTTCCAGGGTTTATATTTGTATATAAATGTATTCATATCACCAATAGTAACATAGTCTTTCCAGGGTTTATATTTGTATATAAATGTCATTCATCACCAGTAGTAACATAGTCTTTCAGGGTTTATATTTGTATAAATGTCATTCATATCACCAATAGTAACATAGTCTTTCAGGGTTTATATTTGTAATAAATGTCATTCATATCACCAATAGTAACATAGTCTTTCCAGGGTTTATATTGTATATAAATGTCATTCATATCACCAATAGTAACATAGTCTTTCCAGGTTATATTTGTATATAATGTCATTCATATCACCAATAGGACATAGTCTTTCCAGCGTGTATATGTAGATAAATGTCATTATATCACCAATAGCTAACAATGTCTTTCCAGGGGTTATATTGTATATAAATGTCATTCATATCACCACCAATAGTAACAAGTCTTTCCAGGGTTTATATTGTATATAAATGGTCATTCATATCACCAATAGTAACATAGTCTTCCAGGGTTAATTTGTATATAAATGTCATTATATCACCAATAGAACATAGTCTTTCCAGGGGTTATATTTGATATAATGTCATTCATATCACCAATAGTAACATAGTCTTTCCAGCGTTTATATTATATATAAATGTCATTATATATACCAATAGTAACATAGTCTTTCAGGGTTTATTTTGTATATAAATGTCATTCAATCACCAATAGTAACAAGTCTTCCAGCGTTTATATTTATATATAAATGTCATTTCATATCACCAATAGTAACATAGTCTTTCCAGCGTTTATATTTGTATATAATGTCATTCATATCACCAATAGTAACATAGTCTTTCCAGGGTTAATTGATATAAATGTATTCATCATCACCAATAGTAACATAGTCTTTCCAGGTTTATATCTGTATATAAATGTCACATATCACCATAGTAACATAGTCTTTCCAGGGTGTATATGTGAAACTTCCATGAGCAAATTGTAATGGTTACAGACCTTATGGGAAATGTCTTGTTCCCTTGTTATAGAAGCTGTTGTCTGTGTGTGCAGCTCTATCTATTTTTGTTTGTTCAAACTGGACTTCGTGGGCGTTCGGCCCTTCCGGAGCGTGGCCATCACGTGGGTGAGTTTGGTTGGGGGGTAGCTGTGAAGTGAGCACATACTACATACCAAGATTTCTACTTATATAGTAGATGCTGTAATGTAATATAATGCCATGTGACAATCAGCTATACAAACACACCTCCAGGATTCTTATTAATGTCCCTTTTCCTGCTCACTAAGCTCCTCACAGTTGCAGTAGGTACAGTAAGTTCGGTATATTAAACCACAGTCAGCAATCCCATCAGCAGCTGCAGGGTTAATGTTGATACAGTTCTCTATGCTGCTGTCACTCACAGGGTGGACTCACAGCTCAATTAAAATATAACAGTCTAGTAACAATCTATGTAACCATCTCATAATAAACTATGTAAAATCATATAAGCCTATGCAACAATCTATATTATTATTATTATGGATTTATATAGTGCCAACACCTTGTGGCGCTTTACAATTACATAGTCATTCACTACAACACAGGTAATACAAAATATGAGTAAACAGAGTGATGAGTTTCTTACAGCAATACCATGATCATATGGGTAGTAAGATGGGTTAATGTTTAGGCCAGGTTATATGCTTGCCTGAGAGGTGGGTTTTAAGGTTACGTTTGAAAACAGTCTATGTAACAATCTATATAACAGTTATATAACAATCTATGTAACAGTCTATGTAACAATCTATGTAGTAAACATCTATGTAACAATTATAACAATCTAGATAACTCTATGAACAAATCACGTCATGTAACAATCTATATATAAACTATGTAACAAATCATATAACAATCTATGTAACAATCTATGCAACAGTCTATAACAATCTAATAATAAACTATGTAACAATCTATATAACAGTCTATGTAACAATCTATTAATAAACTATGTAACAATCTATATATATAAACTATTGTAACAATCTATGAAACAGGCTATGTAATAATCTATTATAACAGTCTAGTAAACAATCTATATAATAAAATGTAACAATCTATAAAAAACTATGTAACAATTATGTAACAGTCTATGTAACAATCTATATAACAATTATATAATAAACTGGTGTACAATTACAGTATAAAAGTCTATGTAAGATCTATATTTATAAACTGTGTAAACAATCTATTATAACAGTCTATGTAAGAATCTATATAATAAACTATGAAACAATCGATATAACAGTCTATGTAACAATCTATGTAACCATCTATATAATAAATATGTAACAATCTATATAAGCTATGCAACAATCTATATTATTATTTTATGGATTTATATAGTGCCAACACCTTCCGTGGCGCTTTACAATTACATAGTCATTAACTACATACACAGGTAATACAAAAATATGAGTAAACAGAGTGATGAGTTTTTACAGCAATACCATGATCCTATTGGGTAGTAAGATGGGTATGTTTAGGCCAGGTTATAGCTTGCCTGAAGAGGTGGGTTTTAAGGTTACGTTTGAAACAGTCTATGTAACAATCTATATAACAGTCTATGTAACAATCTATGTAACGTCTATGTAACATCTATGTAACAGTCTATGTAACAATCTATGTAACAATCTATATAACAATCTATGTAACAATCTATGCAACAGTCTATGTAACAATCTATATAATAAACTATGTAACAATCTATATAACAATCTATGTAACAATCTATGCAACAGTCTATGTAACAATCTATATAATAAACTATGTAACAATCTATATAACAGTCTATGTAACAATCTATTAATAAACTATGTAACATCTATATAAAACTATGTAACAATCTATGTAACAGGCTATGTAATAATCTTATACTAACAGTCTATGTAACAATCTATATAATAAACTACTGAAAATCAATAATAAAACTATGTAACAATCTATGTAACAGTCTATGTAACAATCTATATAACAATCTATATAATAAACTATGTAACAATCTACAGTATATAACAGTCTATGTAAGAATCTATATTATAACTGTGACAACAATCTATATAACAGTCTATGTAAGAATCTATATAATAAACTGAACAATCGATATAACAGTCTATGTAACAATCAATAATAAACTAGAAACAATCTATATACAGTCTATGTAACATCTATATAAAACTATGAAAACAATCTATATAACAGTCTATGTAACAATCTATATAATAAACATTGTAACATGTAACAATCTATGTAACGTCTATTTAACAATCTATATAATAAACTATGTGAACAACCTAATAACGTTACATAATAACAATCTATATAATAACTATGTAACAATCTATATAACAGTTATGTAACAATCATATAACAGTCTATGTAACAATAATATTAACAGTTCATGTAAGAATCTATATAACAATCTATGTAACAGTCTATGTAAGAATTATATAATAACTATGTAACAATCTATTATAACAGTCTATAACAATCTATATAATAAACTATGAAACAATCTATATAACAGTCTATGTAACAATCTATAAAATTAACTATTTAACAATCTATGTAACATTCTATTTAACAATCTATATAATAAAAATGTAACAATCTATATAACTGTTACTAATCATATGTAACAGTCTATGTAACAATCTATGTAAACGTCTATGTAACAATTTATGGGCATCAGGAGAAGTGGAACGCAGACAGCACTGAGCAGGCAGAAAGGGGGGGATTCCAGGCACCACTAAACACCCCCCCACACACACACCAAACATGTCCTGCAACAAGGGATGACAAAGTGCATTTCTGGTGGTAATTGCAAGTGTTTAGCTGTTGGTCGGCATGTTCATTGAGTCACATAAAGTATGACCATCAATGGCCCGCAACTAATAGCCATTTATCTTCCACTCATTCGTCAGATATAAGGCAAAATATTTCACCTGTGTACAAGCCTTTAGAGGTGTGGGTTAGTTGTTAGGTTCATCCTCGGTGCCAGTTATGACGGCATTTATAATACTTCATTAATTTAAATAATCGACAATCATTATTTACATGGTGGGGTATTTTACACAGCAAATTAAAATAAGAGATGTATGTAGTTTTGTGCCTTTATTATGTGATATATGTACTGCTGGTTTCTTTTAATTAAATTTTAAAAGAATGTGTATGCTGTGTGTAAAATAACGACCCACGTGTAAAATAACCACCTGCCGTGTATAACGATTCCGTATTTGATTATTGTGAGTTTATAAATCCCAAGTTCCATTAAAACACATTGGGGGCGATGCAATATTTTTTTCCAACGCAGCTTACCTGCCCGAGTTCCCGCGAGCAAAAATCCCTGTGCGAGTTTTTGTAATCGTGGGATCTCTGCCAGGTAAGTGCGCTGGTAACGCCTCCTATTCAGTGGCGTAAAGTTTAGCGCTAAATAGTAGCGCAAAACTTTACTAAGGGCGGTTTGCATCGCTGCGCCACGCTATTGAAGAGGGGTGAGAACAGCACAGTACAGCCCACAGCTGAAAGTGTGTACGGTTTGTTTTAGAGCAGGGGACTGGTGATGCTGCTACCATATCACACATAAACATGTTAAATATCTTCAAAACAGATTTCAAGCAATAGATGGAGAATAAAGACCAAAGGAAACTTAAAGGGAAACTGTGGTGCAAAAATGACTTAGGTAAATTGATAGGAATTGCTCTCCTGAGAATTTTTGCAATTTACTTGTTTATTTTGCATAGTTTTGGAGATATTTAATTTTTGTGTGTGATATGGCAGCAACATCACCAGTTCCCCTGCCTTCCGCTTCCTGCTCTGAAACCAGGGACAGTCACTCTGCCCTAGTTTCTCCTGCCCTTGCAGCCCCTTTGGTCCCTCCCACTCATGGGCCCATGGCCTCCTTTGCAGGCCCACTTGGCCCCTCCCTTACAGCCCATTTGGGCCCACCCACTCATGGATACAGTGCCCCCGCCCACTCATGGGGTGCATTGGCCCCCCCCTCATGGGTGCTGTAGGCCAGCCCACTCACAGGTGCCATAAGCCCCTCCCCACACAAACTCCCCCGTACAATAACTATGTGAAAAAACCTTTCAGGCAGAGTGAGAACAGAGTGAGAACTCTGCCTGAAAAGGCTGTTTTCACATAGTGGGAGAGTAGGGCTGTTTTTTCCCTACCTTCTCTGTGAGGATCTTCACACAGCAGGGAGGGGTAGGGACTGTCTCCCTCACACACTGAAGCTAAAGCTGGGTACACACAATGAGTATTGCGGTCCGATCAACCGATAGTTCAGTGTATCGGTCGATCGGACGAAATTATCGCATCCGAATGCAGCCATGTCCGACCGATCGTTCATCCGAATCGGACAAAGATGATCGGAAATGGTGGAAAACCTCGTCCGATCATGGGTCCTCTATGGACGCACAGATCGGTCGTGGTAACTGTCGGATGTGGTTGCTTTTCGCCGACCGACAGTCCTTCCTCCTGGCCCCACCGGTCGAAAGTATCAAACGGTCGGTTAGGAGGAAAAATCACTAGGTGTGTACTTAGCTTAAGGCTGTGCTCGCGACGATGAGGTGGAGTAGCAACCTTAGGAATGTCACGTTATCCTCCCACCCATTAACTTTCTGATCTGTAATGTCTTTATATCTTGGCTGGTGAAGCATGTATAGAGGTGGTTGATGTGGCTCGTTTTAAAGGTAGGAAACTGGTCTTTTATTAAAAACTTGTATGGTGACCACAGTTCCCTTTAACCAGGAGATTCAATAAAAATCTTAATCATTAAAATGGTGCTAATTTTGCCCCAACCAATCAGATCTTATTTAACATTTGAAAGCTAATATCTAATTGGTTGTCACAAAATTAGCACCATTTTAATGATAAGAACTTTTATTGACTCTCCCTGTTATTGTATTCACCGCACCTTTATCTGAAACTGAGACGTACTACTACATACACTAAATTGCAGCAGAACAGCATAGTTGGCAATATTTCCAAATAGTTCAGGATGTACATGTGGGGCACCTACTGTATGTTTTCCAAAGACCACACCCTGCTTTTAAAGGCCACTTCCACTACCTGCGCAATTTTAATATTTATAAGAAAAAATGAATAATAATAATAAGAAAATGCACATGTGCACAGAATTTTTTTAAAGTAGTTTAAAAAGATTAAAAAAAACTATGATGTCTATTATTTAAAGCCATAGTATCACAAAATAGTGATTCCACTCCTTTCCAAGGTCATACATGGTATCTTTAATTGACCCGCATAGTAAATTTAAAAATTGAATGTGAAAATAGTAGCTGTCTTCCTGCAAAAAGGTCCCTGCCTTGGTAGCTCTGGGAGGTATTCTGGCATGTGCAGTGGAGGCCTCCCCCCCCCCTTCTCACCACTCCAGGTTCATCCATATCCATCCATCACCTAGCATTAATTCCATTTTTCATCCCTGCCTGCCCCCATCCATGTTTTTTTTGTTTAAAAAAATTTAGAACGCTACTTACACCCTTTGTTCTTGTGGGCTTTCCATTGATGGCAGCCAATCACAGACTGGCTGACATTATGGCCCCTGCTTGTAAGCAGGGAGCAGAATCTATGCGCCAGAGGATTGAGGTGCTGTAAGTAACATTCAAAATATTTTTTTAGCATTCTGATACAGCGGTTGAGGGTAGGCAGGGGTGCCCTACATTGTATTTTTTTAATTTTTATTAGGGCGGCATGCCCTTTAAAAATTCCAAAATACAAAAAAAAATCAAATAAAGAACTCTGGAGGTTGCTGGTTAGTGCTTATTCACTCAAGTGTACAAAAATATGTTTGCAAATGGGGCCCTTTCTCAAAACATTTACCACATATCTAGAGTTGCTTTTTTGCATTTTTGGAGGGTTTCTGGTATTTTAACATCACTATAGATGCAATGCAGTAAATTACAGCTACATCCAGGACATACACGAGGAACAGGGACAGGGGGACTGAACTGAGATTCCAGACCAATTTAGAAACCACTCTACCAGAGAATCAATTATAGGTTAATAGATAATAAATGTAGGCAGGCAAGGAATTAATTATATGTTCACAGGAAAAGCTATGACCTGCATGGCTCACCACCAGAACTTGCTTAGGGCACCAAAATGGGCAGAAACTTATTCTGTATATGACAATCGAAAAATATTTATAACCTAGAATACAAATGGATTTGCATCTTCAAAAACAGTAATCCAGTTACTGTTTCATAGTGAACAGGGGTTTGAATGATACAACTAGATGTTTTAGCGGCGCAGGCCATTCCCTCCATGCTACGTCTCCAGGGAAGAGCCACACAGCTGGGGAAAAACAATAAACAAGACAAAATATTTTACTTCTACCTCAATTACAAAATACTGTACATGATTTCAAAACAATACTTTATAACACAAAGCCTTGGGGCAAATTCAAAGTTTATGTAAACTTAATAAAATGAAATTATTTTAGCAAATGCCATTACAGTTCTCACACATTTTAATCTGTTTCTTCTTGCCAGTTTATCTTAGGTTATTTCTGCTATCCCCACACTTTCTCACGCTCTTCGTTGACTGCTTTCTCCAACCTCAACGTACCAGTTTGATTGGAATTAGATTCCTTTGTGTTTTTCTTTCTGCACTAGGGCCTGCCTTTTTTTACTCATCTTTTCTGCATTCAAATCTTATGTGACTATTCCCTAGTGCATGTCTAAAAGATACATTCTTGTCTTTTCTTAGAATATTGAAATTAAAAGGGGAATTGTCTTTTGAAGAAATACACTCAGGACAGGATTTCCACTAGGCCATAGGCCGTGGCCTAGGACGGCACAGCCACAGGGGCGGCAAAAAAAAAGGGTTTAAGTTAGGCAGCATTGCACAACGCACATTATTGGCACACAGCAGACATACCAGTTTCTGTTAATGTGAAATGGGCAGCAATTGCCGATTTGTAGGGGCGGCAGGTTCCTCTCCCACTCACAAGTTCCGCTTCAGCCAATGAATGACCGTCGTGTGGTGTGGTTGAAGGAGGCCCACAGGCAGTACAAGTTAGTTGGCCTAGGGGAGAAAAAAGTATAAAATCGACACTAAATACACTATGGTACAATCAGATAGGATGGGTAATAGAGATTGACACATAGGTAATTTTTAATTAGTTGTGGACTCAAGTGCGATGTGCATGCACATAGAAGACAGAGTCGTTGGGAACCTGCCAGACTATGCAGTGGGGGAGCAGGCAATCGGGTAGTAGCTTACCTTTCTCCTGGATCCTGATCGTTTTATTGAAGAATGGAGGTAAGACACAGCTCCTTTACCTCCTGTTCTTTAATAAAACTAAATGACCAGATTTTATTTCTTCAGTGGAGATACCCTTTAAAGACCACAGGGACAGGATATAATATAAATAAATATACCTGAGACAGAGACCCAGGAGCGACTCTTCCAGTGAGCATTTTAGCTCAGACAGAAATCCTGTAATTCAGAAGAGAGGCGGCGTCAGCAGTAGTACAAAAAAATAGTGAGACCTGCATTCGCACGCGACCACGAGACCGCTTCTGAATCCAAGTGCTGTGCTGCTCTCACTGTCTCTCTGATTCTACCTTTGCCTGCCTGCAATCACCCCACCACAAACTTCATTGTATTCACCTTGAAAGGGAACTAGAATGTTCTGAACGCTTGTATGACTATCTTAGTTAGCCAATAAAGGTATCACCTTATATAATTTTGTTATTTTTTTATTCAAAAGGGTTACCCTGTAAACATTTTGACTGGCTAACATGGTACACCATCTTCCCCTCAACGAGTCTTGACACTGTGGGCAAACTTGTATGTACAGTCACAGTGGGCAAACTTGTATGTACCAGTCACTGTGGCGCAACTTGTATTTACTAGTCACTGTAGGCAAACTTGTATTTACTAGTCACAGTGGGCAAACTTGTATGTGCCAGTCACTGTGGGAAACCTGTATGTACCATCACTGTGGGCAAACTGTATGTACAGTCACTGTGGGCAAACTTGTATGTACCAGTCATTGTGGAAAACCTGTATGTACCAGTCACTGTGAGCAAACTTGTATGTACCAGTCATTGTGGGCAAACTTGTATGTACCAGTCACTATAGGCAAACTTGTATGTACCAGTCACTGTGGGCAAACTTGTATGTACCAGTCACTGTGGGCAAACTGTATGTACCAGTACTGTGGGCAAACTGTATGTACATCATCGTGGGAAACTGTAGTACAGTCACTGTGGGAAAACCTGTATGTACCAGTCACTGTGGGCACACTTGTATGTAACAGTCATGGGGGCAAAATGTATGTACCAGTCATGTAGGCAAACTTGTATTTACTAGTCACAGTGGGCAAACTTGTATGTGCCAGTCACTGTGGAAAACCTGTATGTACCAATCACTGTGGGCAAACTTGTATGTACCAGTATGTGGGCAAACTTGTGTTACCGGTCACTTTAGGCAAACCTGTATGTACTGGTAACTGTGGGCAAACTTGTATGTACCGGTCACTGTGGGCAAACTTGTATGTACCAGTCACTGTAGGCAAACTTGTATGTACCAGTCACTGTGGGAAAACCTGTATGTAACAGTCACTGGGGAAACCTGTATGTACCAGTCACTGTGGTCAAACCTGTATGTACCAGTCACTGTGGGAAAACCTGTATGTACCAGTCACTGTGGGCAAACTTGTATGTACCAGTCACTGTAAGCAAACTTGTATGTACCAGTCACTGTGGGAAAACCTTATGTACCAGTCACGTGGGCAAACTTGTATGTACCAGTACTGGGCAAACTTGATTACCAGTCACTGTGGGCAAACTTGTATTTACTAGTCACAGTGGGCAAACTTGTATGGGCCAGTCACTGTGGGAAAACCTGTATGTACCAGTCACTGTGGGCAAACTTGTATGTACCAGTTACTGTGGGCAAACTTGTATGTACCATTCACTGTGGGAAACCTGTATGTACCAGTCGCTGTGGGCAAACTTTATGTACCGTTGGTAGGCAAACATTGATGTACGTCACTGGGCAAACTTGTATGTACCAGTCACTGTGGGCAAACGGTATGTGCCAGTCACTGTGGGCAAACCTGTATGTACCAGTCACTGTGGCCAACTTGTATGTACCCGTCACTGTAGGCAAACTTGTATGTACCAGTCACTGTGGGCAAACTTGTATGTGCCAGTACTGTGGGAAAACCTGTATGTACCAGTCAGTGGGCAAACCTGTAGTACCAGTCATCATGGGCAAACTTGTATGTACCAGTCACTGTGGGAAAACCTGTATGTACCAGTCATCGTGGGCAAACTTGTATGTACCAGTCACTGTGGGCAAATGTGTATTTACTAGTTACAGTAGGCAAACTTGTATTGCCAGTCACTGTGGGAAAACCTGTATGTACCAGTCACTGTGGGCAAACTTGTATGTACCAGTCACTGTGGGAAACCTGTATGTACCGGTCACTGTAGGCAACTTGAATGTACCAGTCACTGTGGGAAAACTTGTATGTACCAGTCACTGTAGGCAAACCTGTTGTGCCAGTCACTGTGGGCAAACTTGTATTTACCAGTCACTGTGGGCAAACTTGTATGTACCAGTCACTGGGAAAACTGTGACTGTATGTACCAGTCACTGGGCAAACTTGTAGGACCAGTCACGGGGCAAACTTATATGTACTAGTCATTGTGGGCAAACTTGTATGTACCAGTCACTGTGGGAAAACCTGTATGTACCAGTCACTGTAGGCAAACTTGTATGTACCAGTAACTGTGGGCAAACTTGTATGCCAGTCACTGTGGCACAAACCTGTATGTACCAGTCACTGTGGGCAAACCTGTATGTACCAGCACTGTGGGAAAACCTGTATGTACCAGTCACTGTGGGCAATCTTGTATGTACCAGTCACTGTAGGCAAACTTGTATTTACTAGTCACAGTGGGCAAACTTGTATGTGCCAGTCACTGTGGGAAACCTGTATGTACCAATCACTGTGGGCAAACTTGTAGTACCAGTTACTGTGGGCAAACTTGTATGTACCAGTCACTTAGGCAAACCTGTATGTACTGGTAACTGTGGGCAAATTGTATGTACGTCACTGTGGCAAACTTGTATGTACCAGTCACTGTAGGCAAACTTGTATGTACCAGTCATCTGTGGGAAAACCTGTATGAACAGTCACTGTGGGAAAACTTGTATGTACCAGTCACTGTGGTCAAACCTGTATTGTACCAGTCACTGTGGGAAAACCTGTATGTACCAGTCACTGTGGGCAAACTTGTATGTACCAGTCACTGTACAACAAACTTGTATGTACCAGTCACTGTGGGAAACTGTATGTACCAGTCACTGTGGGCAAACTTGGTATGTACCAGTCACTGTTGTTTGGAAAACCGAGTACAGTCAACTTGTGGCAAACTACGCACATACTGTGGGGCAAACTTGTGGGCGGGCAGAGCAAAGCAATGGCAAACTTGTGCAGCGTCAAAATGTCTGCGCAAACTGAGCAGCGCCGGCAGCAAGGCATGCAAAGGCGCAAAAGCGCAGGCAGGCAACTGCCAAGGGGGCTGAACGCAGCAGGCAAAACTTGTGCAGCCGCAAAATGTTGCAAAACTGCAGGCAAAGAGCCGCAAGGCAGGCAAACTTGTGGCCAGAGGGGGCCCCCCAGCACAAGCCAAACCTCTGCAAACTGCAAAGCCAGGCGGGCGCATGCGCAAGGCAAACAAAGCAGCAGCAGGCAAAAAATTGTGGCAAAGGCAAAGCAGGCGGCGCAATTTGGCAGCAGCCGGCAAATTGACAGGACGCAGTGGCGCAAATTGTTGCAGCGCAAGCAGAGGCAAAGTGGTGACAAACTTGTGCAAGGCAAACTGTGGACAAGCGCAAACTTGGCATGCCAAGCAAAACTGTATCAGCAAGCGCAAACGTGTGTGCAGCAGCAAACTGGCAGGGAAAACTGCGCAGCAAACTTGGGCGGAAGGGAAAACTGAGCAGGCAAAACTTGGGCGGGCAAAACTGCAAGCGGACAAGGCACAATGTGGTGGAAACTTGCAAACTGCAGGCCAAGCCAGCAAGGGCACACGAAGGCAAAGCAAACTTGCCGGTGGCAAGGGGGCTGCATGCAAACTTGTGGCAGCCAGCAACTTGGCAAAAAAACTTGTGCAACTTGCGGCAAGGGCAGAAGCAACTTGTGCAGCAAAAACTGTAATGGCGCGCAAGCAGGCAGCAACAACTGGGCCAAAGCCAACTTGTACGTGGGGCAATGCAGCACAGCGCGGGGCACAAATGTTGGCAAAAACAGGCAGGCAGCAAAATTGTTGCAGCAGCAAACTTGTTATTTATAGCAGCAGCGCAAACTTGTAGTACAAAGAAAAAGCAAAGCCAGGGGCCCAAAGTGCAACCCAGGCAAACTTGGCAGGGGGGCAAACTTGTGTGCAGCAAACTGTGAGACCGGCAACAAACTGCACAGTGCACAAATTGTACGTGCAAACGACGCAAACTTGTTTGGGCAGGCCAAAAACTTGTATGTAGCAAACGCAAAGCACAGCGGGCAAGCAATGCGCAAACTGGCCAGCAAAACTTTGGCAGCAAACTGCCGGGCAAACTGCGCAGACAGGCAAAGGGCAACCGCGGCAAACGAGCAAGGCGTCAAACGAGCAAATGGGGAAGCAGCAAACTTGGCGCAAACTTGTCGGGCAGGCAAAAACTTGCAAGGCAGCGTGCCAGGCAAGGCAGGCAGGCGGCAGCACGCAGCAAATTGTGCAAACTTGGTGAGGCCCAAAAGCAAAATGGCAAGGGGCGCAGGCAAACTTGAGGAATGCGCGAGCAGGCAAAACTTGTGGGGGCAAGCGGCGCAAGCAGTTGCAGGCAAAACGGCAAATGGAGGCAAGCGCAGCAGGGCAGGGCAGCAAACTGCGCGCAAAGCAGGCAGGCAAAGCAGAGCAAACTTGCAAAACGCAGAGCAAACTTGCAGCCGCCAAACTTCGCAAAGCAAACTGGGGCAGGCAGCAGAGCCAACTTAGCAGCCAACTTGGCAGCCGTTGCAAATTGTGGCGCAAGCAAACTGCTGGGCAAAGCAGCAAGCAGCAGCAAACCTTGGCAGCCCCCTTCCTCAGCTCAAGGCGGCCAGCCGGGCATGCAACTGGGCCAAAGCAGACGTTGGCAGGGCAAACTGCAAACTGGCGCAGCAAAAGGGACAAGGGGCAGCAAACCGACAGCAGCAGCAAACTGTCGCAACCTTGTTGGCAAACGCAGGGGAAAACAAACTAAATCTTGTGCAGGCAGAAGCATAGCAGCCAGCAAAGGCGCAAACTTGTTGCAGGCAAAAGCAAGGTTGCGCAAGGGGCAGCCAAACGACAACTTGCGGCAAGGCAAACTTGGCCGCAAAACCTGGGCAGGGGGTGCAAGCGCGCGCACAAACGGCGGCAACGCCGCAGGGGGCAGTGCAAACCTGCGCGCAAATTGGAAAACGCGGGCACCAAACTGGCGCAAAAATTGCAGCGCAAACTTGTATGCAAAGCAGGCGCGCAAAGCGGACGGCCAACTTGTAGCAGCAAAAACTGGCAGGACAGGCTGCAAATTGCGCAAACTTGTGGGCACAGCGCAGCAGCGGGGCAAATTGTCAGCAAACTGTGTATGTAAGCAGCAGCGAAGCAAACGTGTAGGGCGGCCTTGGGCAGAAGCAGCAACTTGCAAAAGCCGGCGGGGCAAGTGCATGCCAGGCAAAACGAGCACGCAGGGCAAAGGCAAAGGAGGTCAAGCATAGCAGCAGACGCGCGCGGAAGGCAGCCAGGAGCAAACTTGTGCAACCTGGCGGGGCGCAGCAACGCAAACTTGTATGGCGCATGCCAGCAGCCAGCACGCAGGCCCCCAAAAAAACAAAGAAGCAACAGCACCAAACTTGTGGCAAGCAAAAAAAACCATTTTTTGGCAGGGCGCCACGGCAGGCGGAAGGGGGGGCAGGCGCACAAAGGGGGGGGGGGCAGGCGGCAGGCAGGGCGGCGCCGGCAAAACCTGGGCACGGTGCAAGCGGGGCAGGGGGCGTGCCAGCAGGGCACTTGGCAATGCGCGCGCCAGCAAGCGCAGGGGCCAGCAGCGCAGCAGGTGGGGGGGCGCAAATGCATGCAGGCCCAGGCGCAAAGCAGGCAGGGGGGGCGGCAGGCGGGGGGCGGCAGCGGCCAAGGGGCTGGGGCCCCCAGGGGCAGCTGCAGCACGGGGAAGCGCAGCGGGGGGGGCGAAATGGGGCAGGAAGGAAAAGGCAAGGCCCCACGGGGCAGGCAAACACTTGATGGCCGGGGGGGGGGCGCAAGTGGCAGGGCAATGGGCAGCAGGGGGGGCAGCTGGGCGGGCAGGGGGCAGCTGGGCGGCAGCATGCCAGCGAGTGCAGGGCGGTGAAGGGGCAGGGCGGGCCCAGGGCGAGGGCAGGGCCAGCGTGGGCGGGCAGAAAGCGGCAAACTTGTATGAAGTACCAGATCACTGTGGGCAAACTTGTATTTACTAGTCACTGTGGGCAAATTGTATGTGCCAGTCACTGTGGGAAAACCTGTATGTACCAGTCACTGTGGGCAAACTTGTACTGTACCAGTTCTCTGCGGGCAAACTTGTATGTACCTTCACTCGCAATCCGTGGGGAAACCTGTATGTCACCATGGCGCTGTGGGGCAAACTTGTATGTACCAGTTGCTGCGAGGCAAATTGTATGTACCAGTCACTGTGGGCAAACTTGTATGTACCGTCACTGTGGCAAACTGTATGTGCAGTCACTGTGGGCAAACTGTATGTACAGTCACTGTGGCCAACTTGTATGTACCCGTCACTGTAGGCAAACTTGTATGTACCAGTCACTGTGGGCAAATTGGTATGTGCCAGTCACTGTGGGAAAAACCTGTATGTACCAGTCACTGTGGGCAAAACCTGTATGTACCAGTCATCATGGGCAAACTTGTATGTACCAGTCACGTGGGAAGGAAAACCTGTATGTACCAGTCATCGTGGGCAAACTTGGATGTACCAGTCACTGGGGGCAAATGTGTATTTACTAGTTACAGTAGGCAAACTTGTATGTGGCAGTCACTGTGGGGAAAACCTGTATGTACCCGTCACTGTGGGCAAACTTGTATGTACAGTCACTGTGGGAAAACCTGTATGTTACGGTCACTGTAGGCAAAACTTGAATGTACCAGTCACTGTGGGAAAACTTGTATGTACCAGTCACTGGTAGGCAAACCTGTGTGCCAGTCACTGTGGGCAACCTTGTATTTACCACGTCATGTGGGCAAACTTGTATGTACCAGTCACTGTGGGAAACTGTAGTACAGTACTGTGGCAACTTGTAGTACCAGTCACTGTGGGCAAACTTTATATGTACTAGGTCATTGTGGGCAAACTGATGTACCAGTCACGTGGGCAAACCGTATGTACCAGTCACTGGTAGGCAAAAACTTGTATGTACCAGTAACTGTGGGCAAACTTGTAGGTGCCAGTCACTGTGGGCCAAACCTGTATGTACCAGTCACTGTGGGCAAACCTGTAGGTACCAGGCACTGTGGGAAAACCTGTATGTACCAGTCACTGTGGGCAATCTTGTATGTACCAGTCACTGGGGCAAACTTGTATGTACCAGTCACTGAGGCAAAGTTGTATTTACTATCACAGTGGGCAAACTTGTATGTGCCAGTCACTGTGGGCAAAACTTATATGTACCAGACACTGTGGAAAACCTGTATGTACCAGTACTGTGGGCAAACTTGTATGTACCAGTCACTGTGGGCAAACTGTATGTAGCAGTCACTATGGGCAAACTTGTATTGGTGGACCAGTCACTGTGGCAAACTGGTAAGTACCAGGCCACTGTGGACCAAAATACAGTCCTACAAAACACACATATAGCATAGAAGAGTGCCCCAAACCAGGACTATTTGATTAAATCTATCTATGCAGTAAAAGAAACATATATTACTTAAATGAGGTAAAAAACTTGTGAACATTAACAAGAGATGTAATACTTTCGTCACCGATCTTTAGCTTTCAGTGTTATCGTGATTGCAGATGTCACTGTGTGCAAACCAGCTCTATTGTCTTTCCAGGGTTTATATTTGTATATAAATGTCATTCATATCACCAATAGTAACATAGTCTTTCCAGCGTTTATATTTGTATATAAATGTCATTCATATCACCAATAGTAACATAGTCTTTCCAGGGTTTATATTTGTATATAAAATTGATTTATAATCGCCAATATAACATAGTCTTTCCAGGGTTTATATTTGTATATAAATGTCATTCATATCACAATAGTAACATGGTCTTTCCAGGGTTTATATTTCATATAAATGTCATTCATATCACCAATAGTAGCATAGTCTTTTCACGGTTTATATTTGTATATAAATGTCATTCATATCACCAATAGCAAACAGTCTTTCCAGGGTTAATTTGTATATAAGTCATTCATATCACCAATAGTAACATAGTCTCCAGGGGGTTTATATTTGTGATATAAATGTCATTCATATCACCATAGTAACATAGTCTTCCAGCGTTTATATTTGTATATAAATGTCATTCATTCACTCACCAATAGTAACATAGTCTTCTCCAGGTTTATATTTGTATATAAATGTCATTCATATCACCAATAGTAACATCTTTCCAGGGTTTTATTTGTAATAATTGTCATTCATATCACCAATAGTAACACAGTCTTTCCAGGGTTTATATTTGTATATAAATGTCATTCATATAACCAACAGTAACATAGTCTTTCCAGGGTTTATATTTGTATAAAAATGTCATTCATATCACCAATAGTAACACAGTCTTTCCAGGGTTTATCTTTGAATATAAATGTCATTCATATCACCAATAGTAACATAGTCTTTCCAGCGTTTATATTTGTATATAAATGTGATTCATATCACCAATAGCAATCACAGTCCTTTCCGGGTTATATTGTATATAAATTCATTCATATCCACCATAGTAACATAGTCTTTCCAGGGTTTATATTTGTATATAAATGTCATTCATATCACCAATAGTAACATAGTCTTTCCAGGTTTATATTTGTATATAAATGTCATTCATATCACCATAGTAACATAGTCTTTCCAGGTTTATATTTGTATATAAATGTCATTCATATCACCAATAGTAACATAGTCTTTCCAGGGTTATATTTGTATATAAATGTCATTCATATCCCATAGTAACAAGTCTTTCCAGGGTTTATATTTGTTATAAAAATGTCATTCTATCACCAATAGTAACATAGTCTTTCCAGGGTTTATATTTGTATTAAATGTATTCATATCACCAATAGTACATAGTCTTTCCAGGGTTTATATTTTTATAAATGTATTCATACACCAATAGTAACATAGTCTTTCCAGGGTTTTATTTGTATATAAATGTATTTATATCCCAATAGTAACAAGTCTTTCCAGGGTTTATATTTGTATATAAATGTCATTCATATCACAATAGTCATAGTCTTTCCAGGTTTATTTGTTATAAATGTCATTCATATCACCAATAGAACACAGTCTTTCAGGGTTATATTTGTATATAAATGTCATTCATATCACCAATAGTAACATAGTCTTTCCAGGTTTATATTGTATTAAATGTCATTCTATCACCAATAGTAACATTCTTTCCAGGGTTTATATTTGATATAAATTCATTCATATCACCAATAGTAACATAGTCTTTCCAGGGTTTATATTTGTATATAAATGTCATTCATATCACCAATAGTAACATAGTCTTTCCAGGGTTTATATTTGTATATAAATGTCATTCATATCACCATAGTAACATAGTCTTTCCAGGGTTTATATTTGTATATAATGTCATATATACCATATAAGTACATAGTCTTTCCAGTTTTATATTGTAGATAAATGTCATTCATATCACCAATAGAACAAGTCTTTCCAGGGTTATATTTGTATATAAATGTCATTCATATCACCAATAGTAACATAGTCTTTCCAGGGTTTATATTTGTATATAAATGTCATCATATCACCAATAGTAACATAGTCTTTCCAGGGTTTAATTTGTAATAAATGTCATTCATATCACCAATAGTAACATAGTCTTTCCAGGGTTTATATTTGTATATAAATGTCATTCATATCACCAATAGTAACAAGTCTTTCCAGGGTTTATATTGTATATAAATGTCATTCATATCACCATAGTAACATAGTCTTTCCAGGGTTTATATTTGTATATAAATGTCATTCATATCACCATGAACATAGTCTTTCCAGGGTTTATATTTGTATATAAATGTCATTCATATCACCAATAGTAACATAGTCTTTCCAGGGTTTATTTGTAATAAATGTCATTCATATCACCAATGTAACATAGTCTTTCCAGGGTTTATATTTGTATATAAATGTCATTCATATCACCAATAGTAACATAGTCTTCCGGGTTTATATTTGTATATAAATGTCATTCATATCACCATAGTAACTAGTCTTTCCAGGGTTATATTTGTATATAAATGTCTTCATATCCCCATAGTAACATGTCTTTCCAGGGTTTATATTTGTTATAATGTCATTCATATCACCAATAGTAACATAGTCTTTCCAGTGGTTTAATTTGTATTAATGTCTTCATATCACCAATAGTAACATAGTCTTTCCAGGGTTTATATTTGTATATAAATGTCATTCATATCACCAATAGTACATAGTCTTTCCAGGTTTATATTGTATATAAATGTCATTCAATCACCATAGTAACATAGTCTTTCCAGGTTTATATTTGTATAAATGTCATTCATATCACCAATAGTAACATAGTCTTTCCAGGGTTTATATTGTATAAATGTCATTCATATCACCATATACATAGTCTTTCCAGGTTTATATTTTGTATATAAATGTCATTCATATCACCAATAGTAACATAGTCTTTCCAGGCTTTATATTTGTATATAAATGTCATTCATATCACCAATAGTAACATAGTCTTTCCAGCGTTTATATTTGTATATAAATGTCATTTATATCACCAATAGCAACAATGTCTTTCCAGGGGTTATATTTGTATATAAATGTCATTCATATCACCACCAATAGTAACAAAGTCTTTCCAGGGTTTATATTTGTATATAAATGTCATTCATATCACCAATAGTAACATAGTCTTTCCAGGGTTTATATTTGTATATAAATGTCATTTATATCACCAATAGTAACATAGTCTTTCCAGGGTTTATATTTGTATATAAATGTCATTCATATCACCAATAGTAACATAGTCTTTCCAGCGTTTATATTTATATATAAATGTCATTTATATTACCAATAGTAACATAGTCTTTTCAGGGTTTATATTTGTATATAAATGTCATTCATATCACCAATAGTAACAAAGTCTTTCCAGCGTTTATATTTATATATAAATGTCATTTATATCACCAATAGTAACATAGTCTTTCCAGCGTTTATATTTGTATATAAATGTCATTCATATCACCAATAGTAACATAGTCTTTCCAGGGTTTATATCTGTATATAAATGTCATTCATATCACCAATAGTAACATAGTCTTTCCAGGGTTTATATCTGTATATAAATGTCATTCATATCACCAATAGTAACATAGTCTTTCCAGGGTTTATATCTGTATATAAATGTCATTCATATCACCAGTAGTAACATAGTCTTTCCAGGGTGTATATTTGAAACCTTCCATGAGCAAATTGTAATGTGTTACAGACCTTATGGGAAATGTCTTGTTCCCTCTGTTATAGAAGCTGTTGTTCTGTGTGTGCAGCTCTCTCTATTTTTGTTGTTCAAACTGGACTTCGTGGGCGTCGGCCCTTCCAGGAGGCGTGGCCATCACGTGGGTGAGTTTGGGGGGCGTGGCTGTGAAGTGAGCACATACATACATACAAGATTTCTACTTTATATAGTAGATGTGTAATGTAATATAATGCAATGTTGACAATCAGCTATACAACCACCTCCAGGATTCATTAATGTCCCTTTTCCTGCTCACTAAGCTCCATCACAGTGCAGTAGGTACAGTAAGTTCTGTATATAAACCCAGTCTCAGCAATCCCCTCAGGCAGCTGCAGGGTTAATGTTGATACAGTTCTCTATGCTGCTGTCAATCACAGGGTGGACTCACAGCTCAATTAACAAGATAAACGTCTAGTAAACAATCTATGTAAACCAATCTATATAATAAACTATGTAACAATCTATATAAGCCTATGCAACAATCTATATTATATTATTATGGATTTATATAGTGCCAACACCTTCGTGGCGCTTTACAATTACATGTCATTCACTACATACAACAGTAATACAAAATATGAGTAAACAGAGTGATGAGTTTCTTACAGCAATACCATGTCATATGTGGTAGTAAGATGGGTAATGTTTAGGCCAGGTATATGCTTGCCTGAAGAGGTGGGTTTTAAGGTTACGTTTGAAAACAGTCTATGTAACAATCTATATAACAGTCTATGTAACATCTATGTACAGTCTATGTAACATCTAGTAAACAGTCTATGGAACAATCTAAGTTGTAAAAATGCGTGATAACATCTCAGGTAACAAGTCTATGCAACGTCTCATGTAACAATCTATATAACAATCTATGTAACAATCTATGCAACAGTCTATGTAACAATCTATATAATAAACTATGTAACAATCTATATAACAGTCTATGTAACAATCTATTTAATAAACTATGTAACAATCTATATAATAAACTATGTAACAATCTATGTAACAGGCTATGTAATAATCTATATAACAGTCTATGTAACAATCTATATAATAAACTATGTAACAATCTATATAATAAACTATGTAACAATCTATGTAACAGTCTATGTAACAATCTATATAACAATCTATATAATAAACTGTGTAACAATCTACAGTATATAACAGTCTATGTAAGAATCTATATTATAAACTGTGTAACAATCTATATAACAGTCTATGTAAGAATCTATATAATAAACTATGAAACAATCGATATAACAGTCTATGTAACAATCTATGTAACCATCTATATAATAAACTATGTAACAATCTATATAAGCCTATGCAACAATCTATATTATTATTTTTATGGATTTATATAGTGCCAACACCTTCCGTGGCGCTTTACAATTACATAGTCATTCACTACATACACAGGTAATACAAAATATGAGTAAACAGAGTGATGAGTTTCTTACAGCAATACCATGATCATATTGGGTAGTAAGATGGGTAATGTTTAGGCCAGGTTATATGCTTGCCTGAAGAGGTGGGTTTTAAGGTTACGTTTGAAACAGTCTATGTAACAATCTATATAACAGTCTATGTAACAATCTATGTAACAGTCTATGTAACAATCTATGTAACAGTCTATGTAACAATCTATGTAACAATCTATATAACAATCTATGTAACAATCTATGCAACAGTCTATGTAACAATCTATATAATAAACTATGTAACAATCTATATAACAAACTATGTAACAATCTATATAACAATCTATGTAACAATCTATGCAACAGTCTATGTAACAATCTATATAATAAACTATGTAACAATCTATATAACAGTCTATGTAACAATCTATTTAATAAACTATGTAACAATCTATATAATAAACTATGTAACAATCTATGTAACAGGCTATGTAATAATCTATATAACAGTCTATGTAACAATCTATATAATAAACTATGTAACAATCTATATAATAAACTATGTAACAATCTATGTAACAGTCTATGTAACAATCTATATAACAATCTATATAATAAACTATGTAACAATCTACAGTATATAACAGTCTATGTAAGAATCTATATTATAAACTGTGTAACAATCTATATAACAGTCTATGTAAGAATCTATATAATAAACTATGAAACAATCGATATAACAGTCTATGTAACAATCTATGTAACCATCTATATAATAAACTATGTAACAATCTATATAAGCCTATGCAACAATCTATATTATTATTTTTATGGATTTATATAGTGCCAACACCTTCCGTGGCGCTTTACAATTACATAGTCATTCACTACATACACAGGTAATACAAAATATGAGTAAACAGAGTGATGAGTTTCTTACAGCAATACCATGATCATATTGGGTAGTAAGATGGGTAATGTTTAGGCCAGGTTATATGCTTGCCTGAAGAGGTGGGTTTTAAGGTTACGTTTGAAACAGTCTATGTAACAATCTATATAACAGTCTATGTAACAATCTATGTAACAGTCTATGTAACAATCTATGTAACAGTCTATGTAACAATCTATGTAACAATCTATATAACAATCTATGTAACAATCTATGCAACAGTCTATGTAACAATCTATATAATAAACTATGTAACAATCTATATAACAGGTCATGTGGGCAAACTTGTAGTGTACCAGTCACTGTGGGAAAACCTGTATGTACCGGTCACTGTAGGCAAACTTGAGTACCAGTCACTGTGGGAAAACTTGTGTTACCAGTACTGTAGGCAAACCTGTATGTGCCAGTCACTGTGGGCAAACTTGTATTTACCAGTCACTGTGGGCAAACTTGTTGTACCAGTCACTGTGGGAAAACCGTATGTACAGTCACTGGGCAAACTTGTAGTACCAGTCACTGTGGGCAAACTTATGTGTACTAGTCATTGGGGCAAACTTGTATGTACCAGTCACGTGGGGAAAACCTTGTATGTACCAGTCACTGGAGGCAAACTTGTATGACCAGGAACTGTGGGCAAACTTGTATGTGCCAGTCACTGTGGGCAAACCTGTAGTACCGTCACGTGGGCAAACTGTATGTACCAGTCACTGTGGGCAAACTGTATGTACCAGTCACTGTGGGCAATCTTGTATGTACCAGTCACTGTAGGCAAACTTGTATTTACTAGTCACAGTGGGCAAACTGTATGTGCCAGTCACGTGGGGAAAACCTGTATGTACCAATCACTGTGGCAAACTTGTATGTACCAGTTACTGTGGGCAAACTGTATGTACGGTCACTTTAGGCAAACCTGTATGTACTGGTAACTGTGGGCAAACTTGTATGTACCGGTCACTGTGGGCAAACTGTATGTACCAGTCACTGTAGGCAAACTTGTATGTACCAGTCACTGTGGGAAAACCTGTATGTACAGTCACTGTGGGAAACTGTTAGTACCACATGTGGTCAAACCTGTAGTACCAGTCACTGTGGGAAAACCTGTATGTACCAGTCAATGTGGGCAAACTTGTATGTACAGTCATGTAAGCAAACTTGTATGTACCAGTCACTGTGGGAAAACCTGTATGTACCAGTCACTGTGGGCAAACTTGTATGTACCAGTCACTGTGGGCAAACTTGTATGTACCAGTCACTGTGGGCAAACTTGTATTTACTAGTCACAGTGGGCAAACTTGTATGTGCCAGTCACTGTGGGAAAACCTGTATGTACCAGTCACTGTGGGCAAACTTGTATGTACAGTTACTGTGGGAAACTTGTATGTACCATTCACTGTGGGAAAACCTGTATGTACCAGTGCTGTGGGCAAACTTGATGTACCAGTTGCTGTAGGCAAACTGTATTACAGTCACTGTGGCAAACTTGTATGTACCAGTCACTGTGGGCAAACTGGTATGTGCCAGTCACTGTGGGCAAACCTGTATGTACCAGTCACTGTGGCCAACTTGTATGTACCCGTCACTGTAGGCAAACTTGTATGTACCAGTCACTGTGGGCAAACTTGTATGTGCCAGTCACTGTGGGAAAACCTGTATGTACCAGTCACTGTGGGCAAACCTGTATGTACCAGTCATCATGGGCAAACTTGTATGTACCAGTCTAGTGGGAAAACCTGTATGTACCAGTCATCGTGGGCAAACTTGTATGTACCAGTCACTGTGGGCAAATGTGTTATTACTAGTTACAGTAGGCAAACTTGTATGTGCCAGTCACTGTGGGAAAACCTGTATGTACCAGTCACTGTGGGCAAACTTGTATGTACCGTCACTGGGGAAAACCGTATGTACGGTCACTGTAGGCAACTTGAATGTACAGACTGTGGGAAAACTTGTATGTACCAGTCACTGTAGGCAAACCTGTATGTGCAGTCACTGTGGGCAAACTTGTATTACCAGTCACTGTGGGCAAACTTGTAGTACCAGTCATGTGGGAAAACCTGTATGTACCAGTCACTGTGGGCAAACTTGTATACAGTCACGTGGGCAAACTTATATGTACTAGTCTTGTGGGCAAACTTGTATGTACCAGTCACTGTGGGAAAACCTGTATGTACCAGTCACTGTAGGCAAACTTGTATGTACCAGTAACTGTGGGCAAACTTGTATGTGCCAGTCACTGTGGGCAAACCTGTATGTACCATCATGTTGGCAAACCATGTTACCAGTCACTGTGGGAAAACCTGTATGTACCAGTCACTGTGGGCAATCTTGTATGTACCAGTCACTGTGGGCAAACTTGTATGTACCAGTCACTGTAGGCAAAGTTTATACTAGTCACAGTGGGCAAACTGTATGTGCCCGTCACTGTGGGCAAACTTATATGTACCAGACAGTGGGAAAACCTGTATGTACCAGTCACTGTGGGCAAACTTGTATGTACCAGTCACTGTGGGCAAACTTGTATGTAGCAGTCACTATGGGCAAACTTGTATGTACCAGTCACTGTGGGCAAACTGGTAAGTACCAGGACTGTGGACAAAAATACAGTCCATACAACAACACATTAGCATAGAAGAGCGGCCCAAACAGGACTTATTTGATTTAAATTATCTATGTCAGTACAGAAACATATATTACTTAAATGAGGTAAAACTTGTGACACATTAACAAGGAGATGTAATACTTTCCTTCACCGATCCTCTTCTTTCAGTGTTCTTCGATTGCGATGTCACTGTGGGCACAACTAATACCAGACTGATAATGATGTACCAGTCACTGTGGGAAAACCTGTATTGTACCAGTCACTGTGGCAATTGTAGTACCAGTACTGTGGGAAACTTGTATCTTACTAGTCACGGTGGGGCAAACTTGATCTGTCCAGTCACTGTGGGCAAAACTTGTATGTACCCAGTCACTGTGGGAAAACCCTTGTTACCTATGTACCAGTCACTTGGGAACAACTAGTGATGTACCAGTCACTGTGGGCAAACTTGTATTGTACCAGGGCACTGTGTGGACAAAAAATACAGTCCATACAACACACATATAGCATAGAAGAGCTGCCCAAACCGACTTATTTGATAAATCTATCTATGGCAGTACAAGATACATATTAATGGTTAAATGAAGGAAAAACTTGTGAACAATTAACAAGGAGATGTATGACTTTCCTTCACCGTACCTCTTTTCCGTGTTTCTCTGATGCAGATACTCACATTAGAGTGATAACTTGCATGGGGCAAGACTGGAAGGCTAGGGAGCTACAGAGGTAATGCTACATTTAAAACTTAATAAATCATTTTTTTGCGTTCTAAGTAGCTATAAAAACAACATTGTTTGTACATTTACCTTGGGTGCCTATACATAATATATATATATTATTTATATATAATACTATAACATCAGGAAGCATGGGTTTACCTATTTTAGCCAATAAGATATTATCAGGGAGATAGAATAAAAGTTCTTATCGTTAAAAAATGGGCTAATTTGCCCTTACCAATATAGTGTCGAGCTTTCAATATGTTAATAGATCTGATTGGTTGGGGCAAAATTTGCACCATTTTTAACAATAAGCACTTTGTATTGCAACTATCCACTGATATTATTTCATATTACCAGCGAAAATTTACCAGTCACTACTTTTGATCTTTAATGTCTTTATATCTTGGGCTGTGAAGCATGTATAGAGGGGTTGATGGCTCGTTTTAAGGTAGGAAACTGGTCTTTATTTAAAAAACTTGTATGGTGACCACAGTTCCCTTTTAACCAGGAGATTCAAAAAATTCTAATCATTAAAAATGGGCTAATTTTGCCCCAACAATCAGATCTTATTTAACATTTGAAAGCTAATATCTAATTGGTTGTCACAAAATTAGCACCATTTTTATGATAAGAACTTTTATTGACTCTCCCTGTTATTGTATTCACCGACCTTCTTTATCTGAAACTGAGACGTACTACTACATACACTAAATTTGCAGCAGAACAGCATAGTTGGCATATTTCAAAATATGTTCAGGAAATGTACATGTTGGGGCACCTACTGTATTGTTTTCCAAAGACCACACCCTGCTTTAAAGGCCACTTCACTACCTGCGCATTTTAATATTTATAAGAAAAAATGAATAATAATAATAAGAAAATGCACATGTGCACAGAATTTTTTAAAGCTAGATTTAAAAAGATTTAAAAAAACTATGATGTCTATTATTTAAAGCATCATAGTATCACAAAATAGTGATTCACTCCTTTCCAAGGTCATACATGGTATCTTTAATTGACCGCATAGTAAAATTTAAAAATTTGAATGTGAAAATAGTATGTCTTCCTGCAAAAAGGTCCTGCCTCTTGGTAGCCTCTGGGAGGTATTCTGGCATGTGCAGTGGAGGCCTCCCCCCCCCCTTCCTCCCACCATCCAGGTTATCCATATCCATCCATCCACCTAGCATTAATTCATTTTTCATCCCTGCCTGCCCCCATCCATGTTTTTTTTTGTTTAAAAAAATTTTAGAACGCTACTTACACCCTTTGTGTCTTGTGGTGCTTTCCATTGATGGCAGCCAATCACAGACGTGCTGACATTATGGCCCCTGCTTGTAAGCAGGGACGAATCTATGCGCCAGAGGCTTGAGGTGCTGTAAGTAACATTCAAAATATTTTTTTAGCATTCTGATACAGCGGTTGAGGGTAGGCAGGGGTGCCCTACATGTATTTTTTTTAATTTTTATTAGGCGGACATGCCCTTTAAAAATTCCAAAATACAAAAAAAAAATCAAATAAAGAAACTCTGGAGGTTGCTGGTTAGTGCTTTTATTCACCATATTAGTGTACAAAAAATATGTTTGCAATAATGGGGCCCTTTCTCACAACACATTTACCAACATATCTAGAGTTGCTTTTTTGCATTTTTTGGGAGGGTTTCTGGTATTTTACATCACATATAGATGCAATGCAGTAAATTACAGCTACATCACCGGACATTACACGAGGACACAGGGACAGGGAGACTGAATGAGATTCCAGACCAATTATAGACCACTCTACCAGAGAATCAATTATAGGTTAATAGATACAAATGTAGGAAGGCAAGGAATTAATTATATGTTCACAGGAACAGCTATGACCTGCATGGCACCACCAGAACTTGCTTAGGGCACCAAAATGGGCAGAAACTTATTCGTATATGACAATCGAAAAATATTTATAACCTAGAATACAATGGATTTGCATCTTCAATAACAGTACTCCACGTTACTGTTTCATAGAAGAACAGGGTTTGAAATGATAAACTAGATGTTTTAGCGGCCGCAGGCCATTCCCTCCATGCTACGTCTTCCAGGGAAGAGCCACACAGCTGGGGAAAAACAATATAAAAAGACAAAATATTTCTTACTTCTACCTCAAATTACAATACTGTACATGATTCAAAACAATACTTTTAAACAAAGCCTGGGGCAAATTCAAAGTCTTATGTAAACTTAATAAAATGAAATTCTATTTTTAGCAAATGCCATTTACAGTTCTCACACATTTTAATCTGTTTCTTCTTGCCCAGTTTTATCTTAGGTTATTTTTCTCTGCTATCCCCACACTTCTCACGCTCTTTCCGTTTACTGTCTTTCTCCACCTCAACGTACCAGTTTGATTGGAATTAGATTCCTTCTGTGCTTTTTCTTTCTGCACTAGGGCTGCCTTTTTTTTTACTCATCTTTTCTGCTAATTCAAATCTTATGTGACTATTCCCTAGTGCATGTCTAAAAGATACATCTTGTCTTTCTTAGAATATTGAAATTAAAAGGGGAATTGTCTTTTGAAGAATACACTCAGGACAGGATTTCCCACTAGGCCACCTAGGCCGTGGCCTAGGACGGCACAGCCACCAGGGGCGGGCGGCAAAAAAAAAAGGTTTAAGTTAGGCAGCATTGCACAACGCACATTATGGCACACAGCAGAGCCATACCAGTTCTGTAATGTGAAATGGCAGCAATTGCCGATTTGCTAGGGGCGGCAGGTTCCTCTCCCACTCACAAGTTCCGCTTCAGCCAATGATGACCGCGTGTGTGTGTGTGTTGAAGGAGGCCCACAGGCAGTACAAGTTAGTTGGCCTAGGGGAGAAAAAAGTATAAATCCGACAACTAAATACACTATGGTACATTCAGAGTAGGGGAGGGGTAATAGAGATTTTGACACTAGGTAATTTTTAATTATGTTGTGGACTCAAGTGCGATGTGCATGCACATAGAAGACAGAGTCCGTTGGGACCTGCCAGACTATGCAGTGGGGGAGCAGGCAATCGGGTAAGTAGCTTACCTTCTCTCCTGGATCCTGATCGTTTTATTGAAGAATGGGAGGTAAGACACAGCTCCTTTACCTCCTGTTCTTTAATAAAACTAAATGACCAGATTTTATTTCTTCAGTGGAGATACCCTTTAAGACCACAGGGACAGGATATAATATAAATAAATATACTGAGACAGGATAACCCAGGAGCGACTCTTCCAGTGAGCATTTTAGCTCAGACAGAAATCCGATCAGAAGAGAGGCGGCGTCCAGCAGTAGTACAAAAAAATAGTGAGACCTGCATTCGCACGCGACCACGAGACCGCTTCTGAAATCCAAATGGTAGCTGTTGCTGCTCTCAATGTCTCCTGATTCTACCTTTGCCTGCCTGCAATCACCCTCACCAACAACTTCATTGTATTCACCTTGAAAAGGGAACTAGAGTTCTGAACGCTTGCTATGACTATCTTAGTTAGCCAATAAAGGTATCACCTTTATACTACTTTTGTTTATTTTTTATTCAAAAGGTTACCCTGTAAACATTTTGACTGGCTAACATGGACACCATCCTCCCCTCAACTGAGTCTTGACACTGTGGGCACCTTGTATGTACAGTCACAGTGGGCAAACTTGTATGTACCAGTCACTGTGGGCAAACTTGTATTTACTAGTCACTGTAGGCAAACTTGTATTTACTAGTCACAGTGGGCAAACTTGTATGTGTCAGCACTGTGGGAAACCTATGTACAGTCACGGGGCAACGTATGTACCAGTCACTGTGGGCAAACTTGTATGTACCAGTCATTGTGGAAACCTGTATGTACCAGTCACTGTGAGCAAACTTGTATGTACCAGTCATTGTGGGCAAACTTGTATGTACCAGTCACTATAGGCAAACTTGTATGTACCGTACTGTGGGCAAACTGTATGTACCAGTCACGTGGGCAAACTTGTATGTACCAGTCACTGTGGGCAAAACCTGTAGTACCAGTCACTGTGGGAAACCTGTATGTACCATCACTGTGGGAAAACCTAGTACCAGTCACTGGGGCACACTTGTGATGTACCAGTCACTGTGGGCAAACTTGTATGTACCAGTCACTGTAGGCAAACTTGTATTTACTAGTCACGTGGGCAAACTTGATGTGCCAGTCACTGTGGGAAAACCTGTATTACCAATCACTGTGGGCAAACTTGTATGTACCAGTTACTGTGGGCAAACTGTATGTACGCGTCACTTTAGGCAAACCTGTATGTACTGGTAACTTGGGCAAAATGTATGTACCGGTCACTGTGGGCAAACTGTGTATGTACCAGTCACTGTAGGCAAACTTGTATGTACCAGTCACTGTGGGAAAACCTGTATGTAACTCACTGTGGGAAAACTTGTATGTACCAGTCACTGTGGTCAAACCTGTATGTACCAGTCACTGTGGGAAAACCTGTATGTACCAGTCACTGTGGGCAACTTGTATGTACCAGTCACTGTAAGCAAACTTGTATGTACCAGTCACTGTGGGAAAACCTGTATGTACCAGTCACTGTGGGCAAACTTGTATGTACCAGTCACTGTGGGCAAACTTGTATGTACCAGTCACTGTGGGCAAACTTGTATTTACTAGTCACAGTGGGCAAAACTTGTATGTGCCAGTCACTGTGGGAAAAACCTGTATGTACCAGTCACTGTGGGCAAATTGTATGTACCAGTTACTGTGGGCAAACTTGTATGTACCATTCCTGTGGGAAAACTGTATGTACCAGTCGCTGGGGCAAAACTTGTTATGTACCAGTTGCTGTAGGCAAACTTGTATGTACCAGTCACTGTGGGCAAATTGTATTACCAGTCACTGTGGGCAAACTGGTATGTTGCCAGTCACTGTGGCAAACTGTGTATGTACCAGTCCTGTGGCCAACTTGTATGTACCCGTCACGTAGGACAAACCTGTATGTACCAGTCACTGGGGCAAACTGTGTGCCAGTCATGTGGGAAAGACCTGGAGCAGTCACTGTGGGCAAACTGTGATGAACCAGTCATCATGGGCAACTTGTAGTTACCAGTCACTGTGGGAAAACCTGTATGTACCAGTCATCGTGGGCAAACTTGTATGTACCAGTCACGCACTGTGGGCAAATGTGTATTTACTAGTTACAGTAGGCAAACTGTATGTGCAGTCACTGTGGGAAACCTGTATGTCCAGTCACTGTGGGCAAACTTGTAGTACCAGTCACTGTGGGACAAACTGTATGACCGGTCCACGTAGGCAAACTTGAATGTACAGTCACGTGGGAAAACTTGTATGTACCGCTCACTGTAGGCAAACCTGTATGTGCCAGTACCTGTGGGCAAAACTTGTTTACCAGTCACTGGGGGCAAACTTGTATGTACCAGTCACTGTGGGAAAACCTGTATGTACCAGTCACGTGGGCAAACTTGTATGTACCAGTCACTGTGGGCAAACTTATATGTACTAGTCATTGTGGGCAAACTTGTATGTACCAGTCACTGTGGGAAAACCTGTATGTACCAGTCACTGTAGGCAAACTTGTATGTACCAGTAACGTGGCAACTGTGGTACGTGCCAGTCACTGTGGGCAAACCTGTATGACCAGTCCACTGTGGGCAAACTGTATGTACCAGTCACTGTGGGAAAACCTGTATGTACAGTCAATGTGGCCATCTTGGTATGTTACCAGTCACTGTAGGCAAACTTGTATTTACTAGTCACAGTGGGCAAACTTGTATGTGCCAGTCACTGTGGGAAAACCTGTATGTAACGAATCACTGTGGGCAAAACTTGTATGTACCAGTTACTGTGGGCAAACTTGTATGTACGTCACTTTAGGCAAACCTGTATGTATGGTAACTGGGGCAAACTTGTGAGTACGGCACTGTGGGTCAAACTTGTATGTCAGTCACTGTAGGCAATGTATGTACCAGTCACGGGAAAACCTGTATGTAACAGTCACTGTGGGAAAACTTGTATGTACCAGTCCACTGTGGTCAACCTGTATGTACAGTCACTGGGGGAAAAACCTGTATGTACCAGTTCACTGTGGGCAAACTTTGTATGTACCAGTCACTGTAAGAAACTTGTATGTATACCAGTCACTGTGGGAAACCTGTATGTACAGTACTGTGGCAAACTTGTATGTACCAGTCACTGTGGGCAAAATTGTATGTACCAGTCACTTGTGGCAAAAACTTGTATTTACTAGTCACAGTGAAACAATCTATATAACAGTCTATGTAACAATCTATATAATAAACGATGTAACAATCTATGTAACAGTCTATTTAACAATCTATATAATAAACTATGTAACAACCTATATAACTGTTACATAATAACAATCTATATAATAAACTATGTAACAATCTATATAACAGTCTATGTAACAATCTATATAACAGTCTATGTAACAATATATATAACAGTCTATGTAAGAATCTATATAACAATCTATGTAACAGTCTATGTAAGAATCTATATAATAAACTATGTAACAATCTATATAACAGTCTATGTAACAATCTATATAATAAACTATGAAACAATCTATATAACAGTCTATGTAACAATCTATAAAATTAACTATTTAACAATCTATGTAACATTCTATTTAACAATCTATATAATAAACTATGTAACAATCTATATAACTGTTACATAATCTATGTAACAGTCTATGTAACAATCTATGTAACAGTCTATGTAACAATTTATGGGCATCAGGAGAAGTGGAACTGCAGACAGCACTGAGCAGGCAGAAAGGGGGGGATTCCAGGCACCACTAAACACCCCCCCACACACACACCAAACATGTCCCTGCAACAAGTGGATGACAAACGTGCATTTCTGGTGGTAATTGCAAGTGTTTAGCTGTTGGTCGGGCATCGTTCATTGAGTCACATAAAGTCAGACCATCAATGGCCCGCAACTAATAGCCATTTATCTTCCACTCATTCGTCAGATATAAGGCAAAATATTTCACCTGTGTACAAGCCTTTAGAGGTGTGGGTTAGTTGTTAGGTTCATCCTCTGGTGCTCCAGTTATGACGGCATTTATAATACTTCATTAATTTAAAATATCGACAATCATTATTTTACATGGTGGTGGATATTTTACACAGCAAATTAAAATAAGGATGTAGTTTTGTGCCTTTATTATGTGATATATGTACTGCTGGTTTCTTTTAAATTAAATTTTAAAAGAATGTGTATGCTGTGTAAAATAACGACCACCGTGTAAAATAACCACCTGCCGTGTATAACGATATCAGTATTTGATTATTGTGAAGTTTTATAAATCCCAAGTTCCATTTAAAACACATTGGGGGCGATGCAATATTTTTTTCCAACGCAGCTTACCTGCCCGAGTTCCCGCGATGCAAAAATCCCTGTGCGAGATTTTGTACATCGTGGGATCTCTGCCAGGTAAGTGCGCTGGCTAACGCCTCCTATTCAGTGGCGTAAAGTTTAGCGCTACATAGTAGCGCAAAACTTTACTAAGGGCGGTTTTGCATCGCCTGCGCCACGCTATTTGAAGAGGGTGAGAACAGCACAGTACAGCCCACAGCTGAAAGTGTGTACGGTTTGTTTTAGAGCAGGGGACCTGGTGATGCTGCTACCATATCACACATAAACATGTAAATATCTTCAAAACAGTATTTCTAAGCAATAGATGGAGAATAAAGACCAAAGGAAACATTAAAGGGAAACTGTGGTGCAAAAATGACTTAAGGTAAATTGATAGGAATTGCTCTCCTGAGAATTTTTGCAATTTACTTTGTTTATTTTGCATAGTTTTGGAGATATTTACATTTTTGTGTGTGATATGGCAGCAACATCACCAGTTCCCCTGCCCTTCCTGCTTCCTGCTCTGAAACCATGGGACAGTCACTCTGCCCTATGTTTCCTCCTGCCCTTGCAGCCCCTTTGGTCCCTCCCACTCATGGGCCCATGGCCCCTCCTTTGCAGGCCCACTTGGCCCCTTCCCTTACAGCCCCATTTGGCCCCACCCACTCATGGATACAGTGCCCCCGCCCACTCATGGGGTGCATTGGCCCCGCCCACTCATGGGTGCTGTAGGCCCAGCCCACTCACAGGTGCCATAAGCCCCTCCCCACACAAACTCCCCCGTACAATAAACTATGTGAAAACAACCTTTTCAGGCAGAGTGAGAACAGAGTGAGAACTCTGCCTGAAAAGGCTGTTTTCACATAGTGGGAGAGTAGGGCTGTTTTTTCCCTTACCTTCTCTGTGAGGATCTTCACACAGCAGGGAGGGGTAGGGACTTGTCTCCCTCACACACTGAAGTCTAAAGCTGGGTACACACAATGAGATATTGCGGTCCGATCAACCGATAGTTCAGTGTATCGGTCGATCGGACCGAAATTATCGCATCCGAATGCAGCCATGTCCGACCGATCGTTCATCCGAATCGGACAAAAGGATGATCGGACATGGTGGAAAACCTCGTCCGATCATGCGGTCCTCTATGGACCGCACGATCGGTCGTGGTAACTGTCGGATGTGGTTGCTTTTGCCGCGACCGACAGTCCTTCCTCCTGGCCCACCGGTCGAAAGTATCAAACGGTCGGTTAGGAGGAAAAATCACTAGGTGTGTACTTAGCTTAAGGCTGTGCTCGCCGACGATGAGGTGGAGTAGCAACCTTAGGAATGTCACGTTATCCTCCCACCCATTAACTTTCTGATCTGTAATGTCTTTATATCTTGGGCTGTGAAGCATGTATAGAGGTGGTTGATGGCTCGTTTTAAAGGTAGGAAACTGGTCTTTTATTTAAAAACTTGTATGGTGACCACAGTTCCCTTTTAACCAGGAGATTCAATAAAAATTCTAATCATTAAAAATGGTGCTAATTTTGCCCCAACCAATCAGATCTTATTTAACATTTGAAAGCTAATATCTAATTGGTTGTCACAAAATTAGCACCATTTTTAATGATAAGAACTTTTATTGACTCTCCCTGTTATTGTATTCACCGCACCTTCTTTATCTGAAACTGAGACGTACTACTACATACACTAAATTTGCAGCAGAACAGCATAGTTGGCAATATTTCCAAATATGTTCAGGAAATGTACATGTTGGGGCACCTACTGTATGTTTTCCAAAGACCACACCCTGCTTTTAAAGGCCACTTCCACTACCTGCGCAATTTTAATATTTATAAGAAAAAATGAATAATAATAATAAGAAAATGCACATGTGCACAGAATTTTTTTAAAGCTAGATTTAAAAAGATTTAAAAAAACTATGATGTCTATTATTTAAAGCCATAGTATCACAAAATAGTGATTCCACTCCTTTCCCAAGGTCATACATGGTATCTTTAATTGACCGCATAGTAAAATTTAAAAATTTGAATGTGAAAATAGTAGCTGTCTTCCTGCAAAAAGGTCCCTGCCTCTTGGTAGCCTCTGGGAGGTATTCTGGCATGTGCAGTGGAGGCCTCCCCCCCCCCCTTCCTCCCACCATCCAGGTTCATCCATATCCATCCATCCACCTAGCATTAATTCCATTTTTCATCCCTGCCTGCCCCCATCCATGTTTTTTTTTGTTTAAAAAAATTTAGAACGCTACTTACACCCCTTTGTTCTTGTGGTGCTTTCCATTGATGGCAGCCAATCACAGACGTGGCTGACATTATGGCCCCTGCTTGTAAGCAGGGAGCAGAATCTATGCGCCAGAGGATTGAGGTGCTGTAAGTAACATTCAAAATATTTTTTTAGCATTCTGATACAGCGGTTGAGGGTAGGCAGGGGTGCCCTACATTGTATTTTTTTTAATTTTTATTAGGGCGGACATGCCCTTTAAAAATTCCAAAATACAAAAAAAAAATCAAATAAAGAAACTCTGGAGGTTGCTGGTTAGTGCTTTATTCACTCATAAGTGTACAAAAATATGTTTGCAAATGGGGCCCTTTCTCAAACACATTTACCAACATATCTAGAGTTGCTTTTTTGCATTTTTGGGAGGGTTTCTGGTATTTTACATCACATCATAGATGCAATGCAGTAAATTACAGCTACATCCCAGGACATTACCGAGGACACAGGGACAGGGAGACTGAACTGAGATTCCAGACCAATTTATAGACCACTCTACCAGAGAATCAATTATAGGTTAATAGATAATAAATGTAGGCAGGCAAGGAATTAATTATATGTTCACAGGAACAGCTATGACCTGCATGGCTCACCACCAGAACTTGCTTAGGGCACCAAAATGGGCAGAAACTTATTCTGTATATGACAATCGAAAAATATTTATAACCTAGAATACAATGGATTTGCATCTTCAATAACAGTACTCCAGTTACTGTTTCATAGTGAACAGGGGTTTGAAATGATACAACTAGATGTTTTAGCGGCCGCAGGCCATTCCCTCCATGCTACGTCTTCCAGGGAAGAGCCACACAGCTGGGGAAAAACAAATAAACAAGACAAAATATTTTACTTCTACCTCAAATTACAATACTGTACATGATTTCAAAACAATACTTTATAACACAAAGCCTTGGGGCAAATTCAAAGTCTTATGTAAACTTAATAAAATGAAATTCTATTTTAGCAAATGCCATTTACAGTTCTCACACATTTTAATCTGTTTCTTCTTGCCAGTTTTATCTTAGGTTATTTTCTCTGCTATCCCCACACTTTCTCACGCTCTTCCTGTTTACTGTCTTTCTCCACCTCAACGTACCAGTTTGATTGGAATTAGATTCCTTCTGTGCTTTTTCTTTCTGCACTAGGGCCTGCCTTTTTTTACTCATCTTTTCTGCTAATTCAAATCTTATGTGACTATTCCCTAGTGCATGTCTAAAAGATACATTCTTGTCTTTTCTTAGAATATTGAAATTAAAAGGGGAATTGTCTTTTGAAGAAATACACTCAGGACAGGATTTCCCACTAGGCCACCTAGGCCGTGGCCTAGGACGGCACAGCCACCAGGGGCGGCAAAAAAAAAGGGTTTAAGTTAGGCAGCATTGCACAACGCACATTATTTGGCACACAGCAGAGCCATACCAGTTTCTGTTAATGTGAAATGGGCAGCAATTGCCGATTTGCTAGGGGCGGCAGGTTCCTCTCCCACTCACAAAGTTCCGCTTCAGCCAATGAATGACCGCGTGTGTGTGTGTGTTTGAAGGAGGCCCACAGGCAGTACAAGTTAGTTGGCCTAGGGGAGAAAAAAGTATAAATCCGACACTAAATACACTATGGTACATTCAGAGTAGGGGATGGGTAATAGAGATTTGACACATAGGTAATTTTTAATTATGTTGTGGACTCAAGTGCGATGTGCATGCACATAGAAGACAGAGTCCGTTGGGACCTGCCAGACTATGCAGTGGGGGAGCAGGCAATCGGGTAAGTAGCTTACCTTCTCTCCTGGATCCTGATCGTTTTATTGAAGAATGGGAGGTAAGACACAGCTCCTTTACCTCCTGTTCTTTAATAAAACTAAATGACCAGATTTTATTTCTTCAGTGGAGATACCCTTTAAAGACCACAGGGACAGGATATAATATAAATAAATATACTGAGACAGGATAACCCAGGAGCGACTCTTCCAGTGAGCATTTTAGCTCAGACAGAAATCCTGTAATTCAGAAGAGAGGCGGCGTCCAGCAGTAGTACAAAAAAATAGTGAGACCTGCATTCGCACGCGACCACGAGACCGCTTCTGAAATCCAAATGTAGCTGTGCTGCTCTCACTGTCTCCTGATTCTACCTTTGCCTGCCTGCAATCACCTCACCACAACTTCATTGTATTCACCTTGAAAAGGGAACTAGAATGTTCTGAACGCTTGCTATGACTATCTTAGTTAGCCAATAAAGGTATCACCTTTATACTACTTTTGTTATTTTTTTATTTCAAAAGGGTTACCCTGTAAACATTTTGACTGGCTAACATGGTACACCATCTTCCCCTCAACTGAGTCTTGACACTGTGGGCAAACTTGTATGTACCAGTCACAGTGGGCAAACTTGTATGTACCAGTCACTGTGGGCAAACTTGTATTTACTAGTCACTGTAGGCAAACTTGTATTTACTAGTCACAGTGGGCAAACTTGTATGTGCCAGTCACTGTGGGAAACCTGTATGTACCAGTCACTGTGGGCAAACTTGTATGTACCAGTCACTGTGGGCAAACTTGTATGTACCAGTCATTGTGGAAAACCTGTATGTACCAGTCACTGTGAGCAAACTTGTATGTACCAGTCATTGTGGGCAAACTTGTATGTACCAGTCACTATAGGCAAACTTGTATGTACCAGTCACTGTGGGCAAACTTGTATGTACCAGTCACTGTGGGCAAACTTGTATGTACCAGTCACTGTGGGCAAACCTGTATGTACCAGTCACTGTGGGAAAACCTGTATGTACCAGTCACTGTGGGAAAACCTGTATGTACCAGTCACTGTGGGCAATCTTGTATGTACCAGTCACTGTGGGCAAACTTGTATGTACCAGTCACTGTAGGCAAAGTTGTATTTACTAGTCACAGTGGGCAAACTTGTATGTGCCAGTCACTGTGGGCAAACTTATATGTACCAGACACTGTGGGAAAACCTGTATGTACCAGTCACTGTGGGCAAACTTGTATGTACCAGTCACTGTGGGCAAACTTGTATGTAGCAGTCACTATGGGCAAACTTGTATGTACCAGTCACTGTGGGCAAACTGGTAAGTACCAGGCACTGTGGACAAAAATACAGTCCATACAACACACATATAGCATAGAAGAGTGCCCCAAACCCAGGACTTATTTGATTTAAATCTATCTATGTCAGTACAAGAAACATATATTACTTAAATGAGGTAAAACTTGTGACACATTAACAAGGAGATGTAATACTTTCCTTCACCGATCCTCTTCTTTCAGTGTTCTCGTGATGCAGATGTCACTGTGGGCAAACTTATATATACCAGTCACTGTGGGCAAACTTGTATGTACCAGTCACTGTGGGCACCTTGATGTTACCATTCACTGTGGAAAACCTGTATGTACCACGTTTCGCTTGTGGGCAAACTTTTATGTACCAAGTCTGCATGGTAGCAAACTTGTATGTACCAGTCTGTGGCAACTTGTATGTACCAGTCACTGTGGCAAACTGGTATGTGCCAGTCACTGTGGGCAAACCTGTTATTACCAGTCACTGTGGCCAACTTGTATGTACCCGTCACTGTAGGCAAACTTGTATGTACCAGTCACTACTGTGGGGCAAACTTGTATGTGCCAGTCACTGTGGAAAACCTGTATGTACCAGTCACTGTGGGCAAACCTGTATGTACCAGTCATCATGGGCAAACTTGTATGTACCAGTCACTGTGGAAAACCTGTATGTACCAGTCATCGTGGGCAACTTGTATGTACCAGTCACTGTGGGCAATGTGTATTTACTAGTTACAGTAGGCAAACTTGTATGTGCCAGTCACTGTGGGAAAACCTGTATGTACCAGTCACGGTGGGCACTTGTATGTACCAGTCACTGTGGAAAACCTGTATGTACCGGTCACTGTAGGCAAACTTGAATGTACCAGTCACTGTGGGAAAACTTGTATGTACCAGTCACTGTAGGCAAACCTGTATGTGCCAGTCACTGTGGGCAAACTTGTATTTACCAGTCACTGTGGGCAAACTTGTATGTACCAGTCACTGTGGGAAAACCTGTATGTACCAGTCACTGTGGGCAAACTTGTATGTACCAGTCACTGTGGGCAAACTTATATGTACTAGTCATTGTGGGCAAACTTGTATGTACCAGTCACTGTGGGAAAACCTGTATGTACCAGTCACTGTAGGCAAACTTGTATGTACCAGTAACTGTGGCAAACTTTATGTGCCAGTCACTGTGGGCAAACCTTATGATACCAGTCACTGTGGGCAAACCTGTATGTACCGTCACTGTGGAAAACCTGTATGTACCAGTCACTGTGGGCATCTTGTATGTACCAGTCACTGTAGGCAAACTTGTATTTACTAGTCACAGTGGGCAAACTTGTATGTGCCAGTCACTGTGGAAACCTGTATGTACCAATCACTGTGGGCAAACTTGTATGTCCAGTTACTGTGGGCAAACTTGTATGTACCGTCACTTTAGGCAAACCTGTATGTACTGGTAACTGTGGGCAAATTGTATGTACCGTCACTGTGGGCAAACTTGTATGTACCAGTCACTGTAGGCAAACTTGTATGTACCAGTCACTGTGGGAAAACTTAGTAACAGTCACTGTGGGAAACTTGTATGTACCAGTCACTGTGGTCAAACCTGTATGTACCAGTCACTGTGGGAAAACCTGTATGTACCAGTCACTGTGGGCAAACTTGTATGTACCAGTCACTGTAAGCAAACTTGTATGTACCAGTCACTGTGGGAAAACCTGTATGTACCAGTCACTGTGGGCAAACTTGTATGTACCAGTCACTGTGGGCAAACTTGTATGTACCAGTCACTGTGGGCAAACTTGTATTTACTAGTCACAGTGGGCAAACTTGTATGTGCCAGTCACTGTGGGAAAACCTGTATGTACCAGTCACTGTGGGCAAACTTGTATGTACCAGTTACTGTGGGCAAACTTGTATGTACCATTCACTGTGGGAAAACCTGTATGTACCAGTCGCTGTGGGCAAACTTGTATGTACCAGTTGCTGTAGGCAAACTTGTATGTACCAGTCACTGTGGGCAAACTTGTATGTACCAGTCACTGTGGGCAAACTGGTATGTGCCAGTCACTGTGGGCAAACTTTATGTACCATCACTGTGGCCACTTGTATGTACCGTCACTAGGCAAACTGTATGTACCAGTCACTGTGGGCAAACTTGTATGTGCCAGTCACTGTGGGAAACCTGTATGTACCAGTCACTGTGGGCAAACCTGTATGTACCAGTCATCATGGGCAAACTTGTATGTACCAGTCACTGTGGGACCTGTATGTACCAGTCATCGTGGGCAAATTGTATGACGGTCACTGTGGGCAAATGTGTATTTACTAGTTACCAGTAGGCAACTTGTATGTGCCAGTCACTGTGGGAAAACCTGTTGTACCAGTCACTGTGGGCAAACTTGTATGTACCAGTCACTGTGGGAAAACCTGTATGTACCGTCACTGTAGGCAACTTGAATGTACCAGTCACTGTGGGAAAACTTGTATGACCACGTCCTGTAGGCAAACCTGTAGTGCCAGTCACTGTGGGCAAACTTGTATTTACCAGTCACTGTGGGCAAACTTGTATTGTACCAGTCACTGTGGGAAAACCTGTATGTACCAGTCACTGTGGGCAACTTGTATGTACCAGTCACTGTGGCAAACTTATATGTACTAGTCATTGTGGGCAAACTTGTATGTACCAGTCACTGTGGGAAACCTGTATGTACCAGTCACTGTAGCAAACTTGTATGTACCAGTAACTGTGGGCAAACTTGTATGTGCCAGTCACTGTGGGCAAACCGTATGTACCAGTCACTGTGGGCAACCTGTATGTACCAGTCACTGTGGGAAAACCTGTATGTACCAGTCACTGTGGGCAATCTTGTATGTACCAGTCACTGTGGGCAAACTTGTATGTACCAGTCACTGTAGGCAAAGTTGTATTTACTAGTCACAGTGGGCAAACTTGTATGTGCCAGTCACTGTGGGCAAACTTATATTTACCAGACACTGTGGGAAACCTGTATGTACCAGTCACTGTGGGCAAACTTGTATTACCAGTCACTGTGGGCAAACTTGTATGTAGCAGTCACTATGGGCAAACTTGTATGTACCAGTCACTGTGGGCAAACTGGTAAGTACCAGGCACTGTGGACAAAAATACGTCCATACAACACACAATAGCATAGAAGAGTGCCCCAAACCCAGGACTTATTGATTTAAATCTATCTATGTCAGTACAAGAAACATATATTACTTAAATGAGGTAAAACTGTGACACATTAACAAGGAGATGTAATACTTCCTTCACCGATCCTCTTCTTTCAGTGTTCTCGTGATGCAGATGTCACTGTGGGCAAACTTTATATACCAGTCACTGTGGGCAAACTTGTATGTACCAGTCACTGTGGGAAACCTGTATGTACCAGTCACTGTGGCAATGTATTACCAGTCACTGTGGGCAAACTTGTATTTACTAGTCACTGTGGGCAAACTTGTATTGCCATCCTGTGGGCAAACTTGTATGTACCAGTCACTGTGGAAAACCTGTATGTACCAGTCACTGTGGGCAAACTTGTATGTACCAGTCACTGTGGGCAAACTTGTATGTACCAGGCACGTGGACAAAATACAGTCCATACAACCACACATATAGCATAGAAGAGTGCCCCAAACCCAGACTTATTTGATTTAAATCTATCTATGTCAGTACAAGATACATATTAATGGCTTAAATGAAGTAAAACTTGTGACACATTAACAAGGAGATGTATACTTTCCTTCACCGATCCTCTTTCCGTGTTCTCATGATGCAGAACTCACATAGAGTGAATTACTGCATGGGGGCAATCTGGAAGGTAGGGAGCACAGAGGTAATGCTATCATTTAAACAACTTTAAATCATTTTTGCGATTCTAAGTAGCATAAAAACAAATGTTTTGAATTTTACCTTGGGTGCCTATACAAATATATATATATATATATATATATATATAACATCAGGAAGCATGGGTTTACTCCTATTTAGCCAATAAGATATTATCAGGGAGATAGAATAAAAGTTCTTATCGTTAAAAATGGTGCTAATTTTGCCCTAACCAATAATGTTCAGCTTTCAAATGTTTAAATAAGATCTGATTGGTTGGGGCAAAATTTGCACCATTTTTAACAATAAGAACTTTTATTGAATCTCCCTGATATTTCATATATCCCTGAAAATTACATCTTGTCACTAGAGTTGGCGAAACTCATTAGTTTCGTTCCGTTTTCCGAAAATCCAAGACAGGAACAAATCTTCAAAGGTACGGAGCTATTTTCGCTAATTTTCAAAAATAGCCTGAACGCTCGAAAATCTCGAAAATAAGATCGGAGACCATTTTCGAGTTTCCGATCGTATTTTTGAGGATTTTCGAACGTTTGATGTTATTTTCAAAAATTATCGAAAATAGCTCCGTACATTCGAAAATTATCGAAAATCCGCCCGAAGTCCCGAAATCCAAACTATTCATACAGATTCGGACAGATCATTCGGATTTCGGAACCGAGGAGTTTCGTGTCGGATCCGGGTTCGTGTGGGACCCGATCCCATCTCTACTTGTCACCTTTTACTGCATGTGCATACAAGCTAGTTTATAAAAACCTTTATCTTCCATACAGAGGTTCAGTCTTTTTAACCGTTTGTCTGTGCTTACCAGAACAAAGGAAGTCCTGTTCTGTGAGAAGGTACTAAGGGTGTTTAAACAAATATGCATAGTTATTATAATCACACCTACACAATAACACTTGCCAGAGTCAATTATTTTAATAGCATTTAATAGAGTACCGTCCTTCATAAGTATGCTTGGAAAAAATGAACTCTGGGTTAATTGGTTTTCTATCTGTCACCAAGAAACAAAACAAAACAATGCTGAGTTCGTGTGATTCTGCCCTCAAGTTGTCATAGTTGCTAAAAAGTTTTATTGTTATATTGGGCTGCCAAACTTATATTTTAAAATGATGCTACTACTGTATGCATTGTATTTACAAATGTACTTGATTTCCTTAAAATTAAGTTTGCTATATTATACCTGATTGAAATAATAGGTTAACCCCCCCCCCCCCCCCTATCCCTGTGTTTTACCGTAGCCCCATTTCCTCTCCTTAGAGAACCGTGCTTGTACCACTGTCAGGCCATGCCCTTAGTCCAGGGCCTAAACAACGGTAAGGAATCTAATTCCCTATTCTAATCATTTCTTTTTTTACTAAATTAACGATCATAATCTCCATAGAATACCTTTGCTGAGTTTACTACCACATGTATTCTACGACCAAATGTTCGTTAATTAACGAACGTTCGTCGTAAATGAACGAACGCTATTGTACTTACTGTCACGCGATATTGCTAAATTGCGATAACGCATGTTCTTAAAAATGGCTTCTAGTTCATTTCATAAATCAATGTTGTGAATGTGCTCTGTCTATTGGGACATGTTGTCAGGAAATTTTAGTTCCCTGTTCTGTTGAGACAACAATTTATGATTACAGTCCTCCAATTTGCCACACACTGTATGGCTCCCACCTTTCTTTTGCCAGTGCCTCTTGCATTCCCCCCAAGAAAGGTGTTTTTTTGACGTCTGCAAAGAAATCGATAAAGATTGAGACATACTTCATCCTGATAAAGATGTTTCCAACTAGCCTAAACTGACCATACACTTATATAATAAAAATAAATAAAATGTTTGATAGTCTCTAAAAACATTGAGATTCCTGGTACTAGCCCATTCATTTTATAATCTAATGTTGACCCCAAAATGGTTGGTCCAGGTGGTTGGCCCAACGCTTTAAAGTTGGAAGTAAGTTTCCCTGATAAATTGTCATTATGAGTCAATGTACTGTGTGTCTTTCTCTATATTTCCGAGAAAGACACACGGTCTTGAATGCGGCATTGCCAGGATGTGTCTAAAAGTGCCCACACTGGGCCGATATTTGATCAATCTGACATTCGAGTAGACATTTTCAAAAATTGTACATTTTCAAATATATTATAATGCGATATTGGATCGTAAAACCCATCGTAATTATAATCGGGAAGGATGTTTTTCAAGTCAATTGGTTAAAGGATTAGTAATTTCTAAATTTCTGAATAAATGTTAATGTTATGTAACCTCACAATAGACAATATTAGACAATAATCGCCAAACAAATTGAATTTGACAATATGTATGGTATATCTCTGTATTCAGTTAGATCACTGGACTTAAAGTTTAGTTCTTGAAGACACCAACTGTCTGCTATGTAGAAAGCCATTCAGATGACTAGCAATGTCTTCAAGAACTAAACTTTAAGTCCAGTGTGATGTAACTGAATACAACAGATATTCCATGGCCTGGATGAATGAGAACCTTCACAAGCATATGTATGATACATCTCGAACAATTAACATTGTACATCTGCTTATCAAAATATCGGTCGGTGTTACACAGCTTTTGTAGTGTATGGCCACCTTTAAGCAATCATTGTCTTCCAATAGATGCCACAACTAGTCTATGCGCAAGATTTTCTGATTGATCTCCCATTACATCCTTAAAAATCTGACTGTTGTGCTCAAGGGCAGTTCTAGTGAATTTAAGCAATCTCACTTTACATGATGCTAAATTGCACACTGGTCAAAAGTTTGGCTTGTGTATGTTCAAAGTAAACAATGCTATTAACATTGCATTGCTCCAAATAAAAAGCTATTAACTCTAAGTTTATTACTCTAATATTGTAATATCTTTACAGACCTTTTAGATGGTTGGCTAATATTCTAGTTTTAGGCTATGTACTTGGGTGAAGGCTCAGGCAATTAGATAGAAATATCAAACATGTTTGTACTATGCTGTTGGCTCTTAAGGAACTTAGGGGTTGTAATTCTCATTTGCTGGAGGGCTATATTATGACTTCCTGTTTCATGGGAACCCATTTACTACCTGACAGGCAACAATACTGTGTCTTTACTGGCAACATACGTTGGGAATAACCTAAATGATATTGTTCTTTGGAATCTTGAACTTTTAACACATGTAACTTACACCCAGCTACATCTTCAAACGCAAATGCGTTAATTCATATAACTGTAAAATGAACTGGAAAGGGAAAGTTTAAGTATAAACGTTGAATTTGGCTTGAAAGCCTACATTTTGGAAAGGAATGTGTGTGTCTGTGTTGCAGGTTTAAAACCGAATAATCTTGCTGTGGCAATGAAAGAGGACACTGTTGTTTTTTCACTATAGTTACCCTTTAAGTATGGCTGCCTTGAAATGGAAAGGTAGGTCAGTAGGTGTGTGTACCTGTGTCAGGTAGGTGGGGGGTATGTGTGTAAAAAAATTAACTTTTTTGAGATTGGTCAAAATGTCTTTTTTTTTTACTACAGTTACCCTTAAGTATGGCTGCCACAGGAATGGAAGAGTATTTAAGTAGATGTATGTACCTGTGTCTGTTTAGGGGTAAAAAGTTCCTTTTTGATGATTGGTCAAAATCGTTTTTTGACTATATTTACCCTTTGAGTATGGCTGCCACAGAAATGGAAAGGTAGTACCTTTGTCATTCAGGGTAAAAAAAAAACTTTTTGATTACTGACCAAAATTAGTTTTTTGACTACAGTTCTTTAATTATGGCTACCAAGGGAATGGAAATGTGTTCAGTAGGTGCGTGTACACCTGTTAGGTTTGGGGTAAAAAAACTAACTTTTTGATAATTGGTCAAATTAGATTTTTCAGGTTGGGGTAAAAAAAACGATTTTTTTGATGGTTGCTCAAATTAGATTTTTACTATAGTTATCTTTTAAGTATGGATGCCACAGGAATAGAAGGGTAGATCAGTGGGTGGGTGTACCTGTGTCAGATTGGGGGGTAAAAATAACTTTTTGATGATTAGTCAAAATTTTTTTTTTGACTATAGTTACCTTTTAAGTATGGCTGCCACAGGAATGAAATAGTTGGTCAGTAGGTGTGAGTACTGTGTCAGGTTGGGGGGAATAAACTTTTTTTGATTATTGATGAAACTTTTTTTTACTATAGTTACCATTTCGGAATGTTCATGTTTGAGGATTGTTCCCATTGTAGTCGATTTGAAAATATTTGTTGAAATTTGCAGATAATGCGGTAATGCTCTGCGGATTCCTTAGCTATAAGATAGCAACCTCTCCAATCTGTCCTGCCCATCTGTACTGAATCTCTAGTTTAAAAACTGTTGGAGAGATACAGCCCAAAAAAGCGGAAGAATGAAGAGAAGAGAAGAGAGAGAAAGAAAAAGAAGAAAGGAGAAGGAATAAGAAGAAATAGAAGAACAGTCATTTGCCTCTTCAAACAAATTAATTAATCACAGCAATGAAATACTAACTTCATTCTAAAAGATGGTAAGGAAATACTAACTTCATTCTAAAAGGACGGTAAGGAAAAGAAAGAATCACTGAAAAAAACAAATCAGTTTGCAGAAAAAATGTGGAGCCTACAAATAATAAAAGATAACGGAGGGGGTAGGTGAACAGTCCTGTAGTCTATTTTCTGTTATAGGTTATGGAGCGCTAAAGTCGAGGACCTCATTTCGAATGTTCAATAATTATTGAAATTCAATAATCATTAAAAGTTCAGTACTTCAAAATCCAGAAAGTTCGGGTCCATTCGAACTGTTAAAGCTTGTATTCATGGTCTAGTCCATCTATCATAAAACTCTGTACTTCTTCAGAGATCCCCCCCCCCCCTAAAAATCCTGTGCTTGCCACTGGATTTAAAGCATTCCAATGGGCACCAGGTACTTACAGTGCCAGAAGTGCACTAAAATGGAGGGGCTACATAGCACTGACTGGCACATCATTTTGGCATCCATACCACTGTCTAGGCCCTCCAGAAATGGTTTGTTAATTAACGAAATTCGGTGTTAATTTATAGCCGTGGTCGTACATTTCGATAATGCACTGTATCCAATTGCAATTCCATGAGTTTTTAAATAGGGCCCCTAGACCTCTAAAAGGCCTAAAGGTGGCCATAACTATTACGATCGTAATTACGATCTTAAAGGGCAAGTCCAGCTGCAAAATGAAAACTTACATACAGGTAATCACCCCCCAAAACCCTAAACAGTAATAGTTTGAAATCTGAATATATAGTCTAACCTGAAATCCTGCACAATGTCCTGTTTCCCCTGTTTCTGCTTCCTGGTTCTTCCAGTTAGCAACTGTCAGTTATGGATTTGACAGTTGACATCACAGCCAATGACGAATATTAATCCCGTCTTCCTCTTCTGAGCATGCCCAGGCTCAGTAGATGCTCAGTACAGGTTTCTAAATTGCTCCTTTCAGAAGCATCCAGAAGCATAGCAGGCATCCAGTAATGAATTCAAGGACAAACTATGACTATCAACATATTTTAAAGAGGCCATTCTTTCTAAATAAATTATTATGAGGTGGAGTTGTCATTTAAACCGACCCGATATTTTGATAGACAGATGTACAATGTTAATTGTACTAAGATGTACCATACATATTGTTCGACATTCAATTCATTTTGTGATAATGTCAAATGTCATCCATTGTGAGGTTACATTCATTTACATTTAATCAGAACTTCAGAAAACACTACATTATTTTACCAATCAACTTAAAAAAAAACTTTCCCGATTGTAATTACGATCGATTTTACGATCAAATGTTGCATAATAAGATTGGGAAATGTAAAATTTTTTGGCCAATCAATGGAAATTCGGATTGTACGTCGGATTGTACATAAATCGGCCTAAGGTATGGTCACCTTAACACAAAATTTGTCCCAAAAACTTATGGGGGGGGTGTTTTTAGTCCTCAAGGACTTTTGGGTCCCAAATTGTGTGAATACAGGAGTCTAGTAAATACAAGTTTGGCCCACAGTGACTGGTACATACAAGTTTTGCCCACAGTGCTGGTACATACAAAGTTTGCCCACAGTGACTGGTATATAGAGCTGGTTTGCCCACAGTGACATCTGCAATCACGAGAACACTGAAACAAGATCGGTGAGAAAGTATTACATCTCTTGTTAATGTTCACAAGTTTTTTACCTCATTTAAGTAATATATGTTTCTTTCTACTGCATAGATAGATTTAATCAAATAGTCCTGGTTTGGGGCACTCTTCTATGCTATATGTGTGTTTTGTAGGACTGTATTTTGGTCCACAGTGGCCTGGTACTTACCAGTTTGCCACAGTGACTGGTCCACCAATACAAGTTTGCCCATAGTGACTGCTACATACAGTTTGCCCACAGTGACTGGTACATACAAGTTTGCCCACAGTACTGGTACATACAGGTTTTCCACAGTGTCTGGTACATATAAGTTTTGCCCACAGTGACTGGCACATACAAGTTTGCCCACTGTGATAGTAAATACAACTTTGCCTCAGTGACTGGTACATACAAGTTTGCCCCAGTGACTGGTACATACAAGATTGGCCCACAGTGACTGGTACATACAGGTTTTCCCACAGTGCCTGGTACCTACAGGTTTGCCCACAGTGACTGGTACATACAGGTTTGGCCCACAGTGACTGGCACCTACAAGTTTGCCCACAGTTCTGGTACATACAAGTTTTTGCCTACCAGTGACTGGTACATACGGTTTGCCCACGTGACTGGTACATCAGTTTGCCCACAATGACCTAGTACATATAAAGTTTGCCCACAGTGACTGGTACTACAAGTTGCCACAGTACTGTACTACAGTTTCCCACAGTGACTGGTACATACAAGTTTGCCCACATGACGTGGTAAATACAAGGTTGCCCACAGTGACTGGCACACAGGTTTGCCTACCAGTGACTGGTACATACAAGTTTTCCCACAGTGACTGGTACATTCAAGTTTTGCCTACAGTGACCGTAACATACAGGTTTTCCCACAGTGACTGTACATACAAGTTTGCCCACAGTGACGGGTACATACAGGTTTTCCCCACAGTGACTGCCACATACAAGTTTGCCTACTGTAACTAGTAAATACACATTTGCCCCCAGTGACTGGTACATCCAAGTTTGCCCACGATGACTGGTACATACAGGTTTTCCTTCCCACGTGACTGGTACATACAAGTTTGCCCATGATGACTGGTACATACAGGTTTTGCCCACAGTGACTGGTACATACAGGTTTTTCCCACAGTGACTGGCACATACCATTTGCCCACAGTGACTGGTACATACAAGTTTGCCTACAGTGACGGGTACATACAAGTTGGCCACAGTGACTGTACATACAGTTTGCCCACAGTGACTGCACATACAGTTTGCCACAGTGACGGTACATACAAGTTTGCCCACAGTGACTGGTACATACAATTTGCCTCCAGCAACTGGTACATACAAGTTTGCCCCACAGCGCCATGGTGACATACAGGTTTCCCCACGGATTGCGAGTGAAGGTACATACAAGTTTGCCCACACAGAACTGGGTACATACAAGTTTGCCCACAGTGACTGGTACATACAGGTTTTCCCACAGTGACTGGCACATACAATTTGCCCACAGTGACTAGTAAATACAAGTTTGCCCACAGTGATCTGGTACTACTACAAGTTTGCCGCTTTCTGCCCGCCCACGCTGGCCCTGCCCTCGCCCTGGGCCCGCCCTGCCCCTTCACCGCCCTGCACTCGCTGGCATGCTGCCGCCCAGCTGCCCCCTGCCCGCCCAGCTGCCCCCCCTGCTGCCCATTGCCCTGCCACTTGCGCCCCCCCCCCGGCCATCAAGTGTTTGCCTGCCCCGTGGGGCCTTGCCTTTTCCTTCCTGCCCCATTTCGCCCCCCCCGCTGCGCTTCCCCGTGCTGCAGCTGCCCCTGGGGGCCCCAGCCCCTTGGCCGCTGCCGCCCCCCGCCTGCCGCCCCCCCTGCCTGCTTTGCGCCTGGGCCTGCATGCATTTGCGCCCCCCCACCTGCTGCGCTGCTGGCCCCTGCGCTTGCTGGCGCGCGCATTGCCAAGTGCCCTGCTGGCACGCCCCCTGCCCCGCTTGCACCGTGCCCAGGTTTTGCCGGCGCCGCCCTGCCTGCCGCCTGCCCCCCCCCCCTTTGTGCGCCTGCCCCCCCTTCCGCCTGCCGTGGCGCCCTGCCAAAAAATGGTTTTTTTTGCTTGCCACAAGTTTGGTGCTGTTGCTTCTTTGTTTTTTTGGGGGCCTGCGTGCTGGCTGCTGGCATGCGCCATACAAGTTTGCGTTGCTGCGCCCCGCCAGGTTGCACAAGTTTGCTCCTGGCTGCCTTCCGCGCGCGTCTGCTGCTATGCTTGACCTCCTTTGCCTTTGCCCTGCGTGCTCGTTTTGCCTGGCATGCACTTGCCCCGCCGGCTTTTGCAAGTTGCTGCTTCTGCCCAAGGCCGCCCTACACGTTTGCTTCGCTGCTGCTTACATACACAGTTTGCTGACAATTTGCCCCGCTGCTGCGCTGTGCCCACAAGTTTGCGCAATTTGCAGCCTGTCCTGCCAGTTTTTGCTGCTACAAGTTGGCCGTCCGCTTTGCGCGCCTGCTTTGCATACAAGTTTGCGCTGCAATTTTTGCGCCAGTTTGGTGCCCGCGTTTTCCAATTTGCGCGCAGGTTTGCACTGCCCCCTGCGGCGTTGCCGCCGTTTGTGCGCGCGCTTGCACCCCCTGCCCAGGTTTTGCGGCCAAGTTTGCCTTGCCGCAAGTTGTCGTTTGGCTGCCCCTTGCGCAACCTTGCTTTTGCCTGCAACAAGTTTGCGCCTTTGCTGGCTGCTATGCTTCTGCCTGCACAAGATTTAGTTTGTTTTCCCCTGCGTTTGCCAACAAGGTTGCGACAGTTTGCTGCTGCTGTCGGTTTGCTGCCCCTTGTCCCTTTTGCTGCGCCAGTTTGCAGTTTGCCCTGCCAACGTCTGCTTTGGCCCAGTTGCATGCCCGGCTGGCCGCCTTGAGCTGAGGAAGGGGGCTGCCAAGGTTTGCTGCTGCTTGCTGCTTTGCCCAGCAGTTTGCTTGCGCCACAATTTGCAACGGCTGCCAAGTTGGCTGCTAAGTTGGCTCTGCTGCCTGCCCCAGTTTGCTTTGCGAAGTTTGGCGGCTGCAAGTTTGCTCTGCGTTTTGCAAGTTTGCTCTGCTTTGCCTGCCTGCTTTGCGCGCAGTTTGCTGCCCTGCCCTGCTGCGCTTGCCTCCATTTGCCGTTTTGCCTGCAACTGCTTGCGCCGCTTGCCCCCACAAGTTTTGCCTGCTCGCGCATTCCTCAAGTTTGCCTGCGCCCCTTGCCATTTTGCTTTTGGGCCTCACCAAGTTTGCACAATTTGCTGCGTGCTGCCGCCTGCCTGCCTTGCCTGGCACGCTGCCTTGCAAGTTTTTGCCTGCCCGACAAGTTTGCGCCAAGTTTGCTGCTTCCCCATTTGCTCGTTTGACGCCTTGCTCGTTTGCCGCGGTTGCCCTTTGCCTGTCTGCGCAGTTTGCCCGGCAGTTTGCTGCCAAAGTTTTGCTGGCCAGTTTGCGCATTGCTTGCCCGCTGTGCTTTGCGTTTGCTACATACAAGTTTTTGGCCTGCCCAAACAAGTTTGCGTCGTTTGCACGTACAATTTGTGCACTGTGCAGTTTGTTGCCGGTCTCACAGTTTGCTGCACACAAGTTTGCCCCCCTGCCAAGTTTGCCTGGGTTGCACTTTGGGCCCCTGGCTTTGCTTTTTCTTTGTACTACAAGTTTGCGCTGCTGCTATAAATAACAAGTTTGCTGCTGCAACAATTTTGCTGCCTGCCTGTTTTTGCCAACATTTGTGCCCCGCGCTGTGCTGCATTGCCCCACGTACAAGTTGGCTTTGGCCCAGTTGTTGCTGCCTGCTTGCGCGCCATTACAGTTTTTGCTGCACAAGTTGCTTCTGCCCTTGCCGCAAGTTGCACAAGTTTTTTTGCCAAGTTGCTGGCTGCCACAAGTTTGCATGCAGCCCCCTTGCCACCGGCAAGTTTGCTTTGCCTTCGTGTGCCCTTGCTGGCTTGGCCTGCAGTTTGCAAGTTTCCACCACATTGTGCCTTGTCCGCTTGCAGTTTTGCCCGCCCAAGTTTTGCCTGCTCAGTTTTCCCTTCCGCCCAAGTTTGCTGCGCAGTTTTCCCTGCCAGTTTGCTGCTGCACACACGTTTGCGCTTGCTGATACAGTTTTGCTTGGCATGCCAAGTTTGCGCTTGTCCACAGTTTGCCTTGCACAAGTTTGTCACCACTTTGCCTCTGCTTGCGCTGCAACAATTTGCGCCACTGCGTCCTGTCAATTTGCCGGCTGCTGCCAAATTGCGCCGCCTGCTTTGCCTTTGCCACAATTTTTTGCCTGCTGCTGCTTTGTTTGCCTTGCGCATGCGCCCGCCTGGCTTTGCAGTTTGCAGAGGTTTGGCTTGTGCTGGGGGGCCCCCTCTGGCCACAAGTTTGCCTGCCTTGCGGCTCTTTGCCTGCAGTTTTGCAACATTTTGCGGCTGCACAAGTTTTGCCTGCTGCGTTCAGCCCCCTTGGCAGTTGCCTGCCTGCGCTTTTGCGCCTTTGCATGCCTTGCTGCCGGCGCTGCTCAGTTTGCGCAGACATTTTGACGCTGCACAAGTTTGCCATTGCTTTGCTCTGCCCGCCCACAAGTTTGCCCCACAGTATGTAGCCATAAAGCTTTGCCAGCAAGTGGCTGCTCTACAGAGTTTCACAACAGTGACTGGTACATACCAAGTTTGCCCCCACAGTGACTGGTACATACAGGTTTCCCACAGTGACTGGTACATACAAGTTTGTTGCTACAGTGACTGGTACATACAAGTTTGCCCACAGTGACTGGTACATACAGGTTTTCCACAGTGACTGGTACAATACGGTTTGACCACAGTGACTGGTACATACAAGTTTCCCACAGTGACTGTTCATACAGGTTTTCCCACAGATGACTGGTACATACAAGTTTGCCTACAGTGACTGGTACATACAAGTTTGCCACAGTGACGTACATACAATTTGCCCACAGTTACCAGTACATACAGGTTTGCCTAAGTGACTGGTACATACAAGTTTGCCCACAGTAACTGGTACTACAAGTTTGCCCACAGTGATTGGTACATACAGGTTTCCCACAGTGACTGGCACATACAAGTTTGCCCACTGTGACTAGTAAATACAAGTTTGCCTACAGTGACTGGTACATACAAGATTGCCCACAGTGACTGGTACATACAGGTTTTCCCACAGTGACTGGTACATACAGGTTTGCCCACAGTGACTGGTACATACAGGTTTGTGCCACAGTGACTGGCATACAAGTTTGCCCACAGTTACTGGTACATACAAGTTTGCCTACAGTGACTGGTACATACAGGTTTTCCCACAGTGACTGGTACATACAAGTTTGCCCACAATGACTAGTACATATAAGTTGCCCCGTGACTGGTCTACAAGTTTGCCCCAGTGACTGGTACATACAGTTTCACAGTTTTCCCCAGTGACTGGTACATACAAGTTTGCCCACAGTGACTGGTAAATACAAGTTTGCCCACAGTGACTGGCACAACAGGTTTGCCTACAGTGACTGGTACATACAAGTTTTCCACAGTGACTGGTACATTCAAGTTTGCCTACAGTGACCGGTACATACAGGTTTCCCACAGTGACTGGTACATACAAGTTTGCCCACAGTGACTGGTACATACAGGTTTTCCCACAGTGACTGGCAATACAAGTTTGCCTACTGTAACTAGTAAATACACATTTGCCCACAGTGACTGGTACATACAAGTTTGCCCACGATGACTGGTACATACAGGTTTTCCCACAGTGACTGGTACATACAAGTTTGCCCATGATGACTGGTACTACAGGTTTGCCCACTGACTGGTACATACAGGTTTTCCCACAGTACTGGCACATACAAGTTTGCCCACAGTGACTGGTACATACAAGTTTGCCTACAGTGACGGGTACATACAAGTTGGCCACAGTGACTGGTACATACAGGTTTGCCCACAGTGACTGGCACATACCGTTTGCCCACAGTGACTGGTACATACAAGTTTGCCCAGTGACGGTACATCAAGTTTGCCTACGCAACGGTACATAAAGTTTGCCCACAGCGACTGGTACATACAGGTTTCCCACGTGAATGGTACATACAAGTTTGCCCACAGTAACTGGTACATACAAGTTTGCCCACAGTGACTGGTACATACAGGTTTTCCCACAGTGACTGGCCCATACAAGTTTGCCCACTGTGACTAGTAAATACAAGTTTGCCCACAGTGACTGGTAATCAGTTTGCCCAGTACTGGTACATACAAGTTTGCCCACGTGACTGGTACATAAGGTTTTCCCACAGTGACTGGTACATACAAGTTTGCTTACAGTGACTGGTACATACAAGTTTGCCCACAGTGACTGGTACATACAGGTTTTCCCACAGTGACTGGTACATACAGGTTTGACCACAGTGACTGGTACATACAGTTTCCCCAGTGACTGTTACATACAGGTTTTCCCACGTGACTGGTACATACAAGTTTGCCTACAGTGACTGGTACATACAAGTTTGCCCAACGTGACCGGTACATACAAGTTTGCCCACAGTTACCAGTACATACAGGTTTGCCTAAGTGACCGGTAACACAATTTGCCCACATACTGGTACATACAAGTTTGCCCACAGTGATTGGTACATACAGGTTTTCCACAGTGACTGGCACATACAAGTTTGCCCACTGTGACTAGTAAATACAAGTTTGCCTACATGACTGGTACATACATTTGCCCCCATGACTGTACATACAAGTGTGCCCACAGTGACTGGTACATACAGGTTTTCCCACAGTGACTGGTACTACAGTTTCCCACGATGATGTACATACAGGTTTGCCCACAGTACTGGTACATACAGTTTGCCCACAGTGACTGGTACATACAAGTTTGCCCACAGTGACTGGTACATACAAGTTTGCCTATAGTGACTGGTACATACAAGTTTGCCCACAATGACTGGTACATACAAGTTTGCTCACAGTGACTGGTACATACAGGTTTTCCACAATGACTGGTACATACAAGTTTGCCCACAGTGACTGTACATACAGTTTGCCCACAGTGATGGTACATACAGGTTTCCCACAGTGACTGGCACATACAAGTTTGCCCACTGTGACTAGTAAATACAAGTTTGCCTACAGTGACTAGTAAATACAAGTTGCCCACAGTGACTGGTACATACAAGTTTGCCCACTGTGACTGTACATACAAGTTTGCCCACAGTGTCAAGACTCAGTTGAGGGGAAGATGGTGTACCATGTTAGCCAGTCAAAATTTTACAGGGTAACCCTTTTGAATAAAAAAATAACAAAATTATAAAGGTGATACCTTTATTGGCTAACTAAGATAGTCATAGCAAGCGTTCAGAACATTCTAGTTCCCTTTCAAGGTGAATACAATGAAGTTTGTGGTGGGGTGATTGCAGGCAGGCAAAGGTAGAATCAGAGAGACAGTGAGAGCAGCACAGCACTTGGATTCAGAAGCGGTCTCGTGGTCGCGTGCGAATGCAGGTCTCACTATTTTTTTGTACTACTGCTGACGCCGCCTCTCTTCTGAATTACAGGATTTCTGTCTGAGCTAAAATGCTCACTGGAAAGTCGCTCCTGGGTCTCTGTCCGTATATTTATTTATATTATATCCTGTCCCTGTGGTCTTTAAAGGTATCTCCACTGAAGAAATAAAATCTGGTCATTTAGTTTTATTAAAGAACAGGAGGTAAAGGAGCTGTGTCTTACCTCCATTCTTCAATAAAACGATCAGGATCCAGGAGAAAGGTAAGCTACTACCCGATTGCCTGCTCCCCCACTGCATAGTCTGGCAGGTCCCAACGGACTCTGTCTTCTATGTGCATGCACATCGCACTTGAGTCCACAACTAATTAAAAATTACCTATGTGTCAATCTCTATTACCCATCCTACTCTGTTGTACCATAGTGTATTTAGTGTCGGATTTTATACTTTTTTCTCCCCTAGGCCAACTAACTTGTACTGCCTGTGGGCCTCCTTCAACCACACCACACCGACGGTCATTCATTGGCTGAAGCGGAACTTGTGAGTGGGAGAGGAACCTGCCGCCCCTACAAATCGGCAATTGCTGCCCATTTCACATTAACAGAAACTGGTATGTCTGCTGTGTGCCAATAATGTGCGTTGTGCAATGCTGCCTAACTAAACCCTTTTTTTTTTGCCGCCCCTGTGGCTGTGCCGTCCTAGGCCACGGCCTAGGCCTAGTGGAAATCCTGTCCTGAGTGTATTTCTTCAAAAGACAATTCCCCTTTAATTTCAATATTCTAAGAAAAGACAAGAATGTATCTTTTAGACATGCACTAGGGAATAGTCACATAAGATTTGAATGCAGAAAAGATGAGTAAAAAAAGGCAGGCCCTAGTGCAGAAAGAAAAACACAAAGGAATCTAATTCCAATCAAACTGGTACGTTGAGGTGGAGAAAGCAGTCAACGAAGAGCGTGAGAAAGTGGGGGATAGCAGAAATAACCTAAGATAAACTGGCAAGAAGAAACAGATTAAAATGTGTGAGAACTGTAATGGCATTTGCTAAAATAATTTCATTTTATTAATTTACATAAGACTTTGAATTTGCCCCAAGGCTTTGTGTTATAAGTATTGTTTTGAAATCATGTACAGTATGTTGTAATTGAGGTAGAAGTAAAATATTTTGTCTTGTTTATTTGTTTTTCCCCAGCTGTGTGGCTCTTCCCTGGAGACGTAGCATGGAGGGAATGGCCTGCGCCGCTAAAACATCTAGTTGTATCATTCAACCCCTGTTTCACTATGAAACAGTAACTGGATACTGTTTTTGAAGATGCAAATCCATTTTATTCTAGGTTATAAATATTTTTCGATTGTCATATACAGAATAAGTTTCTGCCCATTTTGGTGCCCTAAGCAAGTTCGGTGGTGAGCCATGCAGGTCATAGCTTTTCCTGTGAACATATAATTAATTCCTTGCCTGCCTACATTTATTATCTATTAACCTATATTGATTCTCTGGTAGAGTGGTTTCTAAATTGGTCTGGAATCTCAGTTCAGTCCCCCTGTCCCTGTGTCCTCGTGTATGTCCTGGGATGTAGCTGTAATTTACTGCATTGCATCTATAGGTGATGTAAAATACCAGAAACCCTCCAAAAATGCAAAAAAGCAACTCTAGATATGTGGTAAATGTTTTAGAAAGGGCCCCATTTGCAAACATATTTTTGTACACTTGAGTGAATAAGCACTAACCAGCAACCTCCAGAGTTCTTTATTTGATTTTTTTTTGTATTTTGGAATTTTTAAAGGGCATGTCCGCCCTAATAAAAATTAAAAAAATACAATGTAGGGCACCCCTGCCTACCCTCAACCGCTGTATCAGAATGCTAAAAAATATTTTGAATGTTACTTACAGCACCTCAATCCTCTGGCGCATAGATTCTGCTCCCTGCTTACAAGCAGGGGCCATAATGTCAGCCAGTCTGTGATTGGCTGCCATCAATGGAAAGCCCACAAGAACAAAGGGTGTAAGTAGCGTTCTAAATTTTTTTAAACAAAAAAAACATGGATGGGGGCAGGCAGGGATGAAAAATGGAATTAATGCTAGGTGATGGATGGATATGGATGAACCTGGAGTGGTGAGAAGGGGGGGGGAGGCCTCCACTGCACATGCCAGAATACCTCCCAGAGCTACCAAGGGCAGGGACCTTTTTGCAGGAAGACAGCTACTATTTTCACATTCAATTTTTAAATTTACTATGCGGGTCAATTAAAGATACCATGTATGACCTTGGAAAGGAGTGGAATCACTATTTTGTGATACTATGGCTTTAAATAATAGACATCATAGTTTTTTTTAATCTTTTTAAACTACTTTAAAAAAATTCTGTGCACATGTGCATTTTCTTATTATTATTATTCATTTTTTCTTATAAATATTAAATTGCGCAGGTAGTGAAGTGGCCTTTAAAAGCAGGGTGTGGTCTTTGGAAAACATACAGTAGGTGCCCCACATGTACATCCTGAACTATTTGGAAATATTGCCAACTATGCTGTTCTGCTGCAATTTAGTGTATGTAGTAGTACGTCTCCAGTTTCAGATAAAGGTGCGGTGAATACAATAACAGGGAGAGTCAATAAAAGTTCTTATCATTAAAATGGTGCTAATTTTGTGACAACCAATTAGATATTAGCTTTCAAATGTTAAATAAGATCTGATTGTTGGGGCAAAATTAGCACCATTTTAATGATTAAGATTTTTATTGAATCTCCTGGTTAAAGGGAACTGTGGTCACCATACAAGTTTTTAATAAAAGACCAGTTTCCTACCTTTAAAACGAGCCACATCAACCACCTCTATACATGCTTCACCAGCCAAGATATAAAGACATTACAGATCAGAAAGTTAATGGGTGGGAGGATAACGTGACATTCCTAAGGTTGCTACTCCACCTCATCGTCGCGAGCACAGCCTTAAGCTAAGTACACACCTAGTGATTTTTCCTCCTAACCGACCGTTTGATACTTTCGACCGGTGGGGCCAGGAGGAAGGACTGTCGGTCGGCGAAAAGCAACCACATCCGACAGTTACCACGACCGATCTGTGCGGTCCATAGAGGACCCATGATCGGACGAGGTTTTCCACCATTTCCGATCATCCTTTGTCCGATTCGGATGAACGATCGGTCGGACATGGCTGCATTCGGATGCGATAATTTCGTCCGATCGACCGATACACTGAACTATCGGTTGATCGGACCGCAATACTCATTGTGTGTACCCAGCTTTAGCTTCAGTGTGTGAGGGAGACAGTCCCTACCCCTCCCTGCTGTGTGAAGATCCTCACAGAGAAGGTAGGGAAAAAACAGCCCTACTCTCCCACTATGTGAAAACAGCCTTTTCAGGCAGAGTTCTCACTCTGTTCTCACTCTGCCTGAAAGGTTTTTTCACATAGTTATTGTACGGGGGAGTTTGTGTGGGGAGGGGCTTATGGCACCTGTGAGTGGGCTGGCCTACAGCACCCATGAGGGGGGGGCCAATGCACCCCATGAGTGGGCGGGGGCACTGTATCCATGAGTGGGTGGGCCCAAATGGGCTGTAAGGGAGGGGCCAAGTGGGCCTGCAAAGGAGGCCATGGGCCCATGAGTGGGAGGGACCAAAGGGGCTGCAAGGGCAGGAGAAACTAGGGCAGAGTGACTGTCCCTGGTTTCAGAGCAGGAAGCGGAAGGCAGGGGAACTGGTGATGTTGCTGCCATATCACACACAAAAATTAAATATCTCCAAAACTATGCAAAATAAACAAGTAAATTGCAAAAATTCTCAGGAGAGCAATTCCTATCAATTTACCTAAGTCATTTTTGCACCACAGTTTCCCTTTAATGTTTCCTTTGGTCTTTATTCTCCATCTATTGCTTAGAAATCTGTTTTGAAGATATTTAACATGTTTATGTGTGATATGGTAGCAGCATCACCAGTCCCCTGCTCTAAAACAAACCGTACACACTTTCAGCTGTGGGCTGTACTGTGCTGTTCTCACCCCTCTTCAATAGCGTGGCGCAGCGATGCAAAACCGCCCTTAGTAAAGTTTTGCGCTACTATTAGCGCTAAACTTTACGCCACTGAATAGGAGGCGTTAGCCAGCGCACTTACCTGGCAGAGATCCCACGATACAAAACTCGCACAGGGATTTTTGCATCGCGGGAACTCGGGCAGGTAAGCTGCGTTGGAAAAAAATATTGCATCGCCCCCAATGTGTTTTAATGGAACTTGGGATTTATAAATCTCACAAAATCAAATACAATCGTTATAACACGGCAGGTGGTTATTTTACACGTGGGTCGTTATTTTAACACACAGCTACACATTCTTTTAAAATTTAATTAAAAGAAACCAGCATACATATATCACATAATAAAGGCACAAAACTACATACACTCTTTATTTTAATTTGCTGTGTAAAATACCCCACCATGTAAATAATGATTGTCGATTATTTAAATTAATGAAGTATTATAAATGCCGTCATAACTGGGCACCGAGGATGAACCTAACAACTAACCCACACCTCTAAAGGCTTGTACACAGGTGAAATATTTTGCCTTATATCTGACGAATGAGTGGAAGATAAATGGCTATTAGTTGCGGGCCATTGATGGTCATACTTTATGTGACTCAATGAACATGCCGACCAACAGCTAAACACTTGCAATTACCACCAGAAATGCACTTTTGTCATCCTTGTTGCAGGACATGTTTGGTGTGTGTGTGGGGGGGTGTTTAGTGGTGCCTGGAATCCCCCCCTTTCTGCCTGCTCAGTGCTGTCTGCGTTCCACTTCTCCTGATGCCCATAAATTGTTACATAGACTTTACAATAGATTGTTACATAGACTGTTACATATGATTAGTAACAGTTATATAGATTGTTACATTTTTATTATATAGATTGTTAAATAGAATGTTACATAGATTGTTAAATAGTTAATTTTATAGATTGTTACATAGACTGTTATATAGATTGTTTCATAGTTTATTATATAGATTGTTACTAGACTGTTATAATAAGATTGTTACATAGTTATTATATATATTCTTACATAGACTGTTACATAGATTGTTATATAGATTCTTACATGAACTGTTATATTATTGTTACATAGACTGTTATATGATTGTTACATAACTGTTATATAGATTGTTACATAGTTATTATATAGATTGTTATTATGTAACGTTATTAGGTTGTTCACATAGTTTATTATATAGATTGTTAAATAGACGTTACATAGATTGTTACATGTTACAATGTTTATTATATAGATTGTTACATAGACTGTTATATAGATTGTTTTCATAGTTTTATATAGATGTTACATAGACTGTATATAGATTGTTTCTAGTTTATTATTAGATTGTTACATAGACTGTTATATCGATTGTTCAGTTTATTATATAGATTCTTACATAGACTGTTATATAGATTGTTGTCACAGTTATAATATAGATTCTTACATAGACTGTTATATACTGTAGATTGTTACATAGTTTATTATATAGATTGTTATATAGATTGTTACATAGACTGTTACATAGATTGTTACATAGTTTTATTATTGATTTTCAGTAGTTTATTATATAGATTGTTACATAGACTGTTAGTATAAGATTATTACATAGCCTGTTACATAGATTGTTACATAGTTTTATATAGATGTTACATAGTTTATTAAATAGATTGTTACATAGACTGTTTATAGATTGTTACATAGTTTATTATATAGATTGTTACATAGACTGTTGCATAGTTGTTACATAATTGTTATATAGATTGTTACATAGTTTATTATATAGATTGTTACATAGACTGTTGCATAGATTGTTACATAGATTGTTATATAGATTGTTACATAGATTGTTACATAGACTGTTACATAGATGTTACATAGACGTTACATAGATTGTTACATAGACTGTTATATAGATTGTTACATAGACTGTTTCAAACGTAACCTTAAAACCCACCTCTTCAGGCAAGCTATAACCTGGCCTAAACATACCCATCTTACTACCCAATAGGATCATGGTATTGCTGTAAAAACTCATCACTCTGTTTACTCATATTTTTGTATTACCTGTGTATGTAGTGTAATGACTATGTAATTGTAAAGCGCCACGGAAGGTGTTGGCACTATATAAATCCATAAAATATAATATAGATTGTTGCATAGCTTATATAGATTGTTACATATTTATTATATAGATGGTTACATAGATTGTTACATAGACTGTTATATCGATTGTTTCATAGTTTATTATATAGATTCTTACATAGACTGTTATAATAGATTGTTTACACAGTTTATAAATATAGATCTTACATAGACTTTTATACTGTAGATTGTACACCAGTTTATTATATAATTGTTATATAGATTGTTACATAGACTGTTACATAATTGTTACATAGTTTTTTATAGATTGTTACATTTTATTATATAGATTGTTTACTAGACTGTTATAATAGATTATTACATAGCCTGTTTCATAGATTGTTACAATAGTTTATATATATAGATTGTTACATAGTTTATTAATAGATTGTTACATAGACTGTTATATAGATTGTTACATAGTTTATTATTAGATTGTTATAGACTGTTGCATAGATTGTTACATAGATTGTTATATGATTTGTTACTAGTTTATATATAGATTGTTACATGACGTGATTTGTTCATAGAGTTATCTAGATTGTTATAATTGTTACATAGATGTTTACTACATAGATTGTTACATAGACTGTTACATAGATTGTTATATAACTGTTATATAGATTGTTACATAGACTGTTTTCAAACGTAACCTTAAAACCCACCTCTCAGGCAAGCATATAACCTGGCCTAAACATTAACCCATCTTACTACCCATATGATCATGGTATTGCTGTAAGAAACTCATCACTCTGTTTACTCATATTTTGTATTACCTGTGTTGTAGTGAATGACTATGTAATTGTAAAGCGCCACGAAGGTGTTGGCACTATATAAATCCATAATAATAATAATATAGATTGTTGCATAGGCTTATTAGATTTTACATAGTTTATTATGAGATGGTTACATAGATTGTTACATAGACTGTTATATTTTAATTGAGCTGTGAGTCCACCCTGTGATGACGCAGCATAGAGAACTGTAACAACATTAAACCCTGCAGCTGCTGATGGGATTGCTGACTGTGGTTTACATATACCGAACTTACTGTACCTACTGCACTGTGAGGAGCTTAGTGAGCAGGAAAAGGGACATTAATGAATCCTGGAGGTGTGTTTGTATAGCTGATTGTCACATGGCATTATATTACATTACAGACATCTACTATATAAGTAGAAATCTTGGTAATGTATGTATGTGCTCACTTCACAGCTACCCCCCACTCAAACTCACCCACGTGATGGCCACGCTCCGGAAGGGCCGAACGCCCCACGAAGTCCAGTTTGAACAACAAAAATAGATAGAGCTGCACACACAGACAACAGCTTCTATAACAAGGGAACAAGACATTTCCCATAAGGTCTGTAACCATTACAATTTGCTCATGGAAGTTTCACATATACACCCTGGAAAGACTATGTTACTACTGGTGATATGTGACATTTATATAACAGATATAAACCTGGAAAGACTATGTTACTATTGGTGATATGAATACATTTATATACAATTAACCCTGGAAAGACTATGTTACTATTGGTGATATGAATGACATTATATACAAATATAAACGCTGGAAAGACTATGTTACTATTGGTGATATAAATGACATTTATATATAAATATAAACGCTGGAAGACTTGTTACTATTGGTGATTGAATGACATTTATATACAAAATAAACCCTGAAAGACTATGTTACTATTGGTATATATAATGACATTTATATATAATATAAACGCTGGAAAGACTATGTTACTATTGGTGATATGAATGACATTATATCAAATATAACCCCTGGAAAGACTATGTCTATTGGTGATATAATGACATTTATATACAAATTAACCCTGGAAGACTATGTTACTATTGGTGATATGAATGACCATTTATATACAATATAAACCCTGGAAAGACTTGTTACTATTGGTGGTGATATGAATGACATTTATATACAATATAACCCCTGGAAAGACATTGTTGCTATTGGTGATATAATGACATTTATCTACATATACACGCTGGAAAGACTATGTCCTATTGGTGATATGAATGACATTATATACAAATATAACCTGGAAAGACTATGTTACTATTGGTGATATGAATGACATTTATATACAATATAAACCCTGGAAAGACTATGTTACTATTGGTGATATGAATGACATTTATTACAAATATAAACCCTGAAAGACTATGTTACTATTGGTGATATGAATGACATTTATACAAATATAAACCCTGAAAGACTATGTTACTACTGGTGATGAATGACATTTATATACAAATATAAACCCTGGAAAACCTATGTTACTATTGGTGATATGAATGACATTTATATACAAATATAAACCCTGGAAAACTATGTTGCTATTGGTGATATGAATGACATTTATATACAAATATAAACCCTGGAAAACATGTTACTATTGGGTATTAATGACATTTATATACAAATATAAACCCTGGAAAGACTATGTTACTATCTGGTGATATGAATGGACATTTTATATACAAATATAAACCCTGGAAAGACTCTGTTACTATCTGGTGATATGAATGACATTTTATATACAAATATAAACCCTGGAAAGACTAGTTTACTATTGGTGATATGATGACATTTATATACAATATAACCCTGGAAAGACTATGTTACTATTGGTGATTAATGACATTATATACAATATAAACCCTGGAAAGACTATGTTACTATTGGTGATATGAATGACATTTATATAACATAATAAACCCTGGAAAGACTATGTTACTTATGGTATATGAAGAACATTTATATAAAATATAAACCCTGGAAAGACTATGTTACATGGTATATGAATGACATTTATATACAAATATAAACCTGGAAAGACTATGTTTATTGGTGATATGAATCGACATTTTATACAAATATAAACCCTGAAAGACTATGTTACTATTGGTGATATGAATACATTTATATACAATAAAACCCGGGAAGACTATGTTCTATTGGTGATATGAATGACATTTATATACAAATATAAACCCTGGAAAGACTATGTTACTATTGGTATATGAAGACATTTATACAAATATAAACCCTGCGGAAGAACTGTGTTAGCTATTGGTGATATGAATGACATTTATATACAAATATAAAAACTGGAAAGACTATGTTACTATTCTACTATTGGTAATATGATGACATTTATATACAAATATAAACCCTGGAAGACTATTTTACTACTGGTGATATGAATGACATTTATATACAAATATAACCCCTGGAAAGACTATGTTACTATTGGTGATATGAATGACATTTTATCACAATATAAACCCTGGAAAGACTATTGTTACTATTGGAATATGAATGAATTTATATTCAATAAACCCTGGAAAGACTATGTTACTATTGGTGATATGAATGACTTTATATACAAATATAACACTGGAAGACTATGTTACTATTGTGTTATGAATGACATTTATATACACAATAGACACCCTTGAAAGACTGTGTTGCTATTGGTGATATGACTGTGGGCAAACTTGTATGTACCAGTCACTGTGGGCAAACTTGTATGTACCAGGCACTGTGGACAAAAATACAGTCCATACAACACACATATAGCATAGAAGAGTGCCCCAAACCCAGGACTTATTTGATTTAAATCTATCTATGTCAGTACAAGATACATATTAATGGCTTAAATGAAGTAAAACTTGTGACACATTAACAAGGAGATGTAATACTTTCCTTCACCGATCCTCTTTCCGTGTTCTCATGATGCAGAACTCACATAGAGTGAATTACTGCATGGGGGCAATCTGGAAGGTAGGGAGCACAGAGGTAATGCTATCATTTAAACAACTTTAAATCATTTTTGCGATTCTAAGTAGCATAAAAACAAATGTTTTGAATTTTACCTTGGGTGCCTATACAAATATATATATATATATATATATATATATATAACATCAGGAAGCATGGGTTTACTCCTATTTAGCCAATAAGATATTATCAGGGAGATAGAATAAAAGTTCTTATCGTTAAAAATGGTGCTAATTTTGCCCTAACCAATAAGATGTCAGCTTTCAAATGTTAAATAAGATCTGATTGGTTGGGGCAAAATTTGCACCATTTTTAACAATAAGAACTTTTATTGAATCTCCCTGATATTTCATATCCCTGAAAATTTACATCTTGTCACTAGAGTTGGGCGAAACTCATTAGTTTCGTTCCGTTTTCCGAAAATCCAAGACAGGAACAAATCTTCAAATGTACGGAGCTATTTTCGCTAATTTTCAAAAATAGCCTTGAACGCTCGAAAATTCTCGAAAATAAGATCGGAGACCATTTTCGAGTTTCCGATCGTATTTTTGAGGATTTTCGAACGTTTGATGTTATTTTCAAAAATTATCGAAAATAGCTCCGTACATTCGAAAATTATCGAAAATCCGCTCCGAAGTCCCGAAATCCAAACTATTCATACAGATTCGGACAGATCATTCGGATTTCGGAACCGAGGAGTTTCGTGTCGGATCCGGGTTCGTGTGGGACCCGGATCCCATCTCTACTTGTCACCTTTTACTGCATGTGCAATACAAGCTAGTTATAAAAACCTTTATCTTCCATACAGAGGTTCAGTCTTTTTAACCGTTTGTCTGTGCTTACCAGAACAAAGGAAGTCCTGTTCTGTGAGAAGGTACTAAGGGTGTTTAAACAAATATGCATAGTTATTATAATCACACCTACACATAACAGCTTGCCAGAGTCAATTATTTTAATAGCATTTAATAGAGTACCGTCCTTCATAAGTATGCTTGGAAAAAATGAACTCTGGGTTAATTGGTTTCTATCTGTCACCAAGAAAACAAAACAAACATGCTGAGTTCGATGTGATTCTGCCCTCAAGTTGTCATAGTGCTAAAAAGTTTTATTGTTATATTGGGCTGCCAAACTTATATTTTAAAATGATGCTACTACTGTATGCATTGTATTTACAAATGTACTTGATTTCCTTTAAAATTAAGTTTGCTATAAGTATAACCTGAATTGAAAATAAGTAGGTTAACCCCCCCCCCCCCTATCCCTGTGTTTTACCTGTAGCCCCATTTCCTCTCCTTAGAAACCGTGCTTGTTACCACTGTCAGGCCATGCCCTTAGTCCAGGGCCTAAACAACGGTAAGGAATTCTAATTCCCTATTCTAATCATTTCTTTTTTGTACGTAAATTAACGATCATAATCTCCATAGAATACCTTTGCTGTAGTTTACTACCACATGGTATTCTACGACCAAATGTTCGTTAATTAACGAACGTTCGGTCGTAAATGAACGAACGCTATTGTACATTACTGTCACGCGATATTGCTAAATTGCGATACCGCATGTTCTTAAAAATGGCTTCTAGTTCATTTCATAAATCAATGTTTGTGAATGTGCTCTGTCTATTGGGACAATGTTGTCAGGAAATTTTAGTTCCCCTGTTCTGTGAGACAACAATTTTATGATTACAGTCCTCCAATTTGCCACACACTGTATGGCTCCCACCTTTCTTTGTGCCAGTGCCTCTTGCATTCTCCCCCAAGAAAGGTGTTTTTTTGACGTCTGCAAAGAAATCGGATAAAGATTGAGACATACTTCATCCTGATAAAGATGTTTCCAACTAGCCTTAAACTGACCATACACTTATATAATAAAAGATAAATAAAATGTTTGATAGTCTCTAAAAACATTGAGATTCCTGGTACTAGCCCATTCATTTTATAATCTAATGTTGACCCCAAAATGGTTGGTCCAGGTGGTTGGCCCAACGCTTTAAAGTTGGAAGGTAAGTTTCCCTGATAAATTGTCATTATGAGTCAATGTACTGTGTGTCTTTCTCTATATGTTCCGAGAAAGACACACGGTCTTGAATGCTGGCATTGCCCAAGGATGTGTCTAAAAGTGCCCACACTGGGCCGATATTATGATCAATCTGACATTCGAGTAGACATTTTCAAAAATTGTACATTTTCAAATATATTATAATGCGATATTGGATCGTAAAACCCATCGTAATTATAATCGGGAAGGTATGTTTTTCAAGTCAATTGGTTAAAGGATTAGTAATTTCTAAATTTCTGAATAAATGTTAATGTTATGTAACCTCACAATAGACAATATTAGACAATAATCGCCAAACAAATTGAATGTTGAACAATATGTATGGTATATCTCTTGTATTCAGTTAGATCAACTGGACTTAAAGTTTAGTTCTTGAAGACACCAACTGTCTGCTATGTAGAAAGCCATTCAGATGACTAGCAAAATGTCTTCAAGAACTAAACTTTAAGTCCAGTTGATGTAACTGAATACAACAGATATACCATGGCCTGGATGAATGAGAACCTTCACAAGCAATATGTATGATACATCTACGAACAATTAACATTGTACATCTGCTTATCAAAATATCGGTCGGTGTTACACAGCTTTTGTAGTGTATGGCCACCTTTAAGGGACAATCATTGTCTTCCAATAGATGCCACAACTAGTCTATGCGCAAGATTTTCTGATTGATCTCCCATTACATCCTTAAAAATCTGACTGTTTGGCTCAAGGGCAGTTCTAGTGAATTTAAGCAATCTCACTTTAAACATGATGCTAAATTGCACACTGGTCAAAAGTTTGGCTTGTGTATGTTCAAAGTAAACAATGCTATTAACATTGCATTGCTCCAAATAAAAAGCTATTAACTCTAAGTTTATTACTCTAATTATTGTAATATCTTTAACAGACCTTTTAGATGGTTGGCTAATATTCTAGTTTTAGGCTATGTGACTGTTTGGTGAAGGCTCAGGCAATTATGATAGAAATATCAAACATGTTTGTACTATGCTGTTGGCTCTTAGAGGAACTTAGGGGTTGTAATTCTCATTTGCTGGAGGGCTATAATTATGACTTCCTGTTTCATGGGAACCCATTTACTACCTGACAGGCAACAATACTGTGTCTTTACTTGGCAACATACGTTGGGAATAACCTAAATGATATTGTTTTCTTTGGAATCTTGAACTTTTAACACATGTAACTTACACCCAGCTACATCTTCAAACGCAAATGCGTTAATTCATATAACTGTAAAATGAACTGGAAAGGGAAAGTTTAAGTATAAACGTTGAATTTGGCTTGAAAGCCTACATTTTGGAAAGGAATGTGTGTGTCTGTGTTGCAGGTTTAAAAACCGAATAATCTTGCTGTGGCAATGAAAGAGGACACTGTTGTTTTTTCACTATAGTTACCCTTTAAGTATGGCTGCCATTGAAATGGAAAGGTAGGTCAGTAGGTGTGTGTACCTGTGTCAGGTTAGGTGGGGGGTATGTGTGTAAAAAAATTAACTTTTTTGATGATTGGTCAAAATTGCTTTTTTTTTTACTACAGTTACCCTTTAAGTATGGCTGCCACAGGAATGGAAGAGTATTTAAGTAGATGTATGTACCTGTGTCTGTTTAGGGGTAAAAAGTTACTTTTTGATGATTGGTCAAAATCGTTTTTTGACTATATTTACCCTTTGAGTATGGCTGCCACAGAAATGGAAAGGTAGTACCTTTGTCAGGTTCAGGGGTAAAAAAAAAACTTTTTGATTACTGACCAAAATTAGTTTTTTGACTACAGTTACTTTAATTATGGCTACCAAGGGAATGGAAATGTAGTTCAGTAGGTGCGTGTACACCTGTTTTAGGTGTGGGGTAAAAAAAACTAACTTTTTTGATAATTGGTCAAAATTAGATTTTTTCAGGTTGGGGTAAAAAAAACGATTTTTTTGATGGTTGCTCAAAATTAGATTTTTACTATAGTTATCTTTTAAGTATGGATGCCACAGGAATAGAAGGGTAGATCAGTGGGTGGGTGTACCTGTGTCAGATTGGGGGGTAAAAATAACTTTTTTTGATGATTAGTCAAAATTTTTTTTTTGACTATAGTTACCTTTTAAGTATGGCTGCCACAGGAATGAAATAGTTGGTCAGTAGGTGTGAGTACCTGTGTCAGGTTGGGGGGAATAAACTTTTTTTGATTATTGATGAAACTTTTTTTTACTATAGTTACCATTTCGGAATGTTCATGTTTGAGGATTGTTCCCATTGTAGTCGATTTGAAATAATTTGTTGAAATTTGCAGATAATGCGGTAATGCTTCTGCGGATTCCTTAGCTATAAGATAGCAAACCTCTCCAATCTGTCCTGCCCATCTGTACTGAATCTCTAGTTTAAAAACTGTTGGAGAAGATACAGCCCAAAAAAGCGGAAGAATGAAAGAGAAGAAGAAAGAGAAAGAGAAAGAAAAAGAAGAAAAGGAGAAGGAATAAGAAGAAATAGAAAGAACAGTCATTTGCCTCTTCAAGACAAATTAATTAGAATCACAGCAATGAAATACTAACTTCATTCTAAAAGGATGGTAAGGAAATACTAACTTCATTCTAAAAGGACGGTAAGGAAAAGAAAGAATCACTGAAAAAAACAAATCAGTTTGCAGAAAAAATGTGGAGCCTACAAATAATAAAAAGATAACGGAGGGGGTAGGTGAACAGTCCCTGTAGTCTATTTTCTGTATAGGTTATGGAGCGCTAAAGTCGAGGAACATCATTTCGAATGTTCAATAATTATTGAAAATTCAATAATCATTAAAAGTTCAGTACTTCAAAATCCAGAAAAGTTCGGGTCCATTCGAACTGTTAAAGCTTGTATTCATGGTCTAGTCCATCTCTAGTCATGAACTACTGTACTTCTTCAGAGATCCCCCCCCCCCCCCCTAAAAATCCTGTGCTTGCCACTGGATTTAAAGCATTCCAATGGGCACCAGGTACTTACAGTGCCAGAAGTGCACTAAAATGGAGGGGCTACATAGCACTGACTGGCACATCATTTTGGCATCCATACCACTGTCTAGGCCCTCCAGAAATGGTTTGTTAATTAACGAACATTCGGTGTTAATTTATAGCCGTGGTCGTACATTATCGATAATGCACTGTATCCCTAAATTGCAATTCCATGAGTTTTTAAATAGGGCCCCTAGACCTCTAAAAGGCCTAAAGGTGGCCATACACTATTACGATCGTAATTACGATCTTAAAGGGCAAGTCCAGCTGCAAAATGAAAACTTACATACAGGTAAATCACCCCCCAAAACCCTAAACAGTAATAGTTTGAAATCTGAAATATATAAGTCTAACCTGAAATCCTGCACAATGTCCTGTTTCCCCTGTTTCTGCTTCCTGGTTCTTCCAGTTAGCAACTGTCAGTTATGGATTTGACAGTTGACATCACAGCCAATGACTGAATATTAATCCCGTCTTCCTCTTCTGAGCATGCCCAGGCTCAGTAGATGCTCAGTACAGGTTTCTAAATTGCTCCGTTTCCAGAAGCATCCAGAAGCATAGCAGGCATCCAGTAATGAATTCATAGGACAAACTATGACATATCAACATATTTTAAAGAGGCCATTCTTTCTAAAATAAATTATTATGAGGGTGGAGTTGTCATTTAAACCGACCGATATTTTGATAGACAGATGTACAATGTTAATTGTACTAAGATGTACCATACATATTGTTCGACATTCAATTCATTTTGTGATTAATGTCAAATGTCATCCATTGTGAGGTTACATTACATTTACATTTAATCAGAACTTCAGAAAACACTACAATTATTTTACCAATCAACTTAAAAAAAAACTTTCCCGATTGTAATTACGATCGATTTTACGATCAAATGTTGCATAATAAGATTGGGAAAATGTAAAATTTTTTGGCCAATCAATGGAAATGTCGGATTGTACGTCGGATTGTACATAAAATCGGCCTAATGTATGGTCACCTTAACACAAAATTTGTCCCAAAAACTTATGGGGGGGGGTGTTTAGTCCTCAAAAGGACTTTTGGGTCCCAAATTGTGTGAATACAGGAGTGGTAAACAACAAGTGCTAATTAGAGATGGCTGAACTTCCGAAAGTTCAGTCCGTTTTCGAACTTTTGAACTATATGGAAAGTTCGAAAGTTCTAAAACAGACCCATCAATGGGAGTCAAATAGTTCAAAAAGTTCTAATGAAATACAATTAAAATATCAGTGGTAACTTAATGTAAATGGCTCTGGGACCTGGGAAATGGTCTGGGGAACACACGTGTTACTTTCGAGCTCTCGCGTTCGATTTTCGATGATTATCCCATATATCAATTTGAACATTTGATAATTATCCCATAAACGTTTTGAAGATCGTTTGGTTTTCAAATTCGATAATTATCGAATGTTCGAAACGTTTATGGGATAATTATCGAAAGTTCGAAAGTCCGAGAAATCCAAAGTCCGTTCGAACTAGATAAGTTCAGCTTGAACTCGGGTTCGAGTTCAAGTTCTAGTCCATCTCTAGTGCTAATCCACCACACTAAAATTCACACACAGAAAGCTCTAAAAGCAGGAAAAAAAATGCCAACTCCTACACTGTCTGGTCTCCACTAAACATACTTTAACACACTAACAGTGGCACCTGTCTAGCTGCCTTTTATACCCATTCGCATTGGGTAAAAATAGCTATCATTGGTAAATTTAATACATGAAAATCTTCAAAAATTTTCAAACGTAGGTTTGGAAAATCCGGAAAGCGATATTTCGGAAAATCCACGAGTTCCAGCGGATTCGCAGATCTCGGAGATCTGCCATAGAACTGGGTTCGGATCCGCAATCCTGTCCATCTCTATTTAGTATGCCAATCAGATTATTTCAGAAAGAATCTGATTGGTATGCTTTATGGAAAAATCTGATTGTAACCAATAAGATTAGAATCGTATTGTAACCAATTCTGATGGGAAAAGAATGTGATCGGTTAGTATACCTATCAGATTCTTTCTGAAAATTCTGATTGTAACTAATCAGAATTGGTTAAATTCAGATACTTTCAGAAAGAATCTAATTGTCTGTTCCCCAGATCATTTCCCAGTGCCATTTACATATTAAGTAAGTTACTGTATGTATCATTTATGCCAAATTTTCAAAAATAGATTTTTCGAAAATTTTCGATCGCAATTCAAAATTTGGACAGCGGAATTCTGGAAAATCCACGATTCACGGATCTTGGAAATCTGGGTTCAGATCCGTGAACCGGCCATCTCTAGTAATAATATACTGTCAACCTGATCATATAAATTAGCAAAATAAAATTGTGAGGGAAAGAGGAGCTGAGGCTTTTCAAACTGACTTTCCTTTTAACAGGTGCATGCATGTTCTCTAGCCAATAACCATCACTTTTTGTTTATTTACCTTTTGTTTATTTCACTTACCAGATGAGGCTCATTAGATTTCTACTGTACTTTAATGCCAGGTCTATATGGGCACTAACACTGTCCAATATTGACTCTTATCCGATGTATTAAGGAATCTCTCTCTGGGTGTACCTCTCGAACTGGACCAAACAGATAGGGGAAGCGAGGTTATTTTAACCAGGTTTGTGCTATTTCCTTGGGATCAATACTGTATTTAGTGTAAGTATTATTTACATTAAATAGTTCACTTGTTAAGTGAACCATTCATTTAATGTATTTAATGTAACGAAGCCCGAGAGGTTAAGGAGCTATGCCTTACCTCCTGTTCTTCAATCAATTGAGCAGGAGCCCGGGACGAAGGTAAGAATATCAGGTATCCCACCCCTTCTGGATCATCCGGGAGTCTCCCCCATTCTGGGCTGGTCCCCCGCACTCCCGCGAGACCACCCCAAACTTGAGTCTTCCCCCAAGTCACGCCCACTCTCCAAGTCCATGCCTCGGGAACTAAGGGGCTTACCCCGCCTCCCACCAACCCTAGCACACAAGCCATGCCCCTTGTGATGTCACACCCTGCGTGACATCACGACACTGCGCTATGCCCCCTTTACCCACCCTTTCCGGAAGCCTGAAGGGGCAGGGTGAGATGTCTGGAATATTTACATTTTGTGCAATCCACCACTGCAGAGATTAAAGGCTATGTCCACCCTAAAATAAAAAATTTAATATGTGATCCCCCCTGGGCTCCCAGCCCCAACCGCATAAATTTTTTTTTTAGAAAGCCCCCCAAACTCTACTTACCTTCCCTTCTTTCCTGCGCCGCGCTCCCGGCCCTCTGCTTGTGAGGAAATGCAAGCAGAGGGGCGGGACCGGCAGCCGCGTCTGTGATTGTCTGAGCGGCAGCCAATCACGGACGCGGCTGCCGGCAGCTCACTTCCGCGTAGGAAAGCAGAGAGGTAAGTAAAACATTGGGGAGCTTTTTAAAAATACAAAGTATGCGGTGGGGGCTGGGGGACATAGGGGAAGGGATAGCAGAAGGGGTTTAACGCTAGGGGGAGGGCATCAGGCATAACGTTCATTGAGTAGTGTAGGTGAGAGGGTGGTATTGGTGTGATTGCTGGTGGGGGAAAAGGGCTGGCAAGCACGCATGGCCATAATCTCCCGGTAGGCCAGGTATCAGCAGTGTCCTATATGGACCTGCTAGCCTCCTGGTGGTCAGTTTTTGGAACTTTGGGGGGGGACTACAGGAGAACCAGATGGAGTTGGGATGTGAGGTAAGGATTAAACTACACTACATGGTGGGGCCAGTAGTTGGGGGGATTATAGTTTTGGGGGTGGACATGCCCTTTAAAATCTCAGACCACTTCCTGGTTCTTCTAATCCTCTATAGTGTGCATGTCTTCAGCAGATCCCATGAAAGGTAAATATACTTACCTTCGTCCCTGGCTCCTGCTCAAATGACTGAAGAACGGGAGGTATCACAATTCACAACCAAGTTGTTTTATCTCTCAGCCTTTCTGTATTTCCCAGGTGGCATCAATTTCTGAGAAACCATTGATGTACAATTCTTGTTCCTTTTTAATGACATAGTCAAGCCACCTTAAAGGGCGTGTCCAGCATAAAAAAAAACTTTTTATATGCTGGTAGAGCAACTCCCCCAACCCTGTTTCACATTATTAAGAATTCCCAAAGATTACCTGACCTGGTCCCTCGCCGCTCTGCACTGCTGTGCCGACTCTTCATTTAAGGCGTGATGTGACATCATGACAGGCACGTGATGTGACATCATGACAGGCACGACCAGGAAGTAGAACTTGTGTTAGCGCAGAGCTGCAGTGCTCCTGTTTTTGCTCGAAACTGGAACAGGGGCGGCAAGGGACCAGGGTCAGGTTAGTCCCTTCAAAGGCATCTTTGAGAATTTTAAAAAAATGCAAAAATGGGGTCCTCTACCAGAATATAAATTTGTATTTTTTTTAATGCTGGACCTGCCCTTTAAGTGTTGATAGTTGATTATCAGTGCCACACATCAGCCCTATTCTCCGCATCACAGGGACTAGGGGTCAAAGTCACATTAACTGATTCAGTATCACGGATATCACAAAAGACACCCATGCAGCCACTGCAAACTAATACCCAGCGGGTGTGTGGCTCTAATATATAGCGGGTATGTGGCTCTTACTTTATAAGTATTTAACACCAGCTAATAGCTGCTGTTAAATAGTTATTTAGGGTGAAATGCCTTTCAGGATTTACCCAGAGCTGCACAGGCACTGGTGAATCTTGCAAAAAAAGATCTACCCAGAACAGCTGCAGCTCTGGTTAAATCTCCCTGTATATTTATAAACCTGTGGTTAGAGTCATTACCAGTACTGTGGGATTATAAATGCCACATCAGACTTTTATTAAGTGGCCATAAAGACCAAACATTTTTGTGATGTCATTTTACAATGGAAGTAATTTTACACTTGGAAAAATCTGACATGTTTGGAAATTATTTTATTATGGACCATCTATGGGGATTTTTTGAAGGTCTTCTTGGCTAGGAAAAATAATTTATCTTACAGAAACACCCATTGCCCAATATTTTATAAAGATACAGACAACTTTAAAATGCATGTTACATGCCTCCTTATTGAAAGGTGTACTAGGACTGACATTTATGCATAATAATTATATTTAGAGGCAATGTTGTTAAGACCTATTTGCTTGGCAAAGGTGATCTGTCTGTCAGTCTTTTCCTGTAATGTAATAGCTTTGAGGAGGAAGCAGCTTGGTAAGGGGTGCCCAACCTGAGCCACATGAGGGGCCACACTAGTGGACCCTTTGCAGTGACCAGGCCGCGGGTGTAGCCCCACCCCTGATATGTCCATGCTCTGCATCAAAGCTCCCAAGCCCTTTGCATCTTGACTCACCCACCTGTGGGCTAGGGATAGGGCATCACTGAGTTAGATAAATAGCAAAGTCAAGTTTTTCAAGTTTGGATAATAGAGTCACTAAAATTAGAACATTAGTCAACTAACACACCAGAGCTAACACAAAGAGAGCAGGTACATTTAGGAACTTTGTGGGCGATGCAATATAGTAACCAGACGCAGCTTATCTACCCGAGTTCCCGCAATGCAAAAATACCTTTAGTACATCTCTGACAGCTAAGTGCACTGGCTTATGCCTCCCATTCAATGGCATAAAGTTTTGCGCTACATAGTACCGCAAAACTTTACTAAGGAGGTTTTGCACCTCACTATTTCTGAATATTTTCAGAAATGTTACAGGCAACACTGACTCAGTATAAAACCGACGCTGACCCGATAAGGTGTCCATAGGCAGAGAAATGGACAGAGAATGGTTGCAGGTCTATAACTAGCTTCAGAAAAGATTGATTTGTGGGGGGGGGTGACTTATGACACAGCTTATAAAACATGCTAGTCACAGAGACAGGCAGTCTGGAAAGTGTAACTTTAATATTCCATAAGCCAGAGAGAGGGCACTTGTATAGAGACCACGGCTACCGTACTGGCTGGAAAATATACTGCAGAGTAACAGCAGCTTTCAAAGTCTTATCATGGAATTTCATAATAGTGTACAGACATATGTATAGAAAATTTATTTGAACCAATTTGAATATTCAAACAATATTTTAATATTTAAATAAGTGCATAAATAATATGTATAAACTAATTTTTTAAGTTAAAGGGACAGTTCAGTGGAAGTTATCAATATTTGTTAAATTGTTAGTTTGTGTAATCGATACTTAGTTACTCTACATATTCTCTTCCATTTTGAAAAATCAGTTGATTTCATACCCTTTGCTATTCCCTGCTGTTGACATTAAGTGAGCTGACATTTTAGGTTCTAACGGTCCTTCTTCTTCCCAGGATGCACCACATCTTTGGAATGTTCCTAACAGTAATTTCTACTGATTGGCTGTTGGATGGGTCAAAGATGCTCAGATCTCTACTGAGCAACTGAATCAACCCAGGCGCTGGGTCAAGGGCAAGACCATAACGGTCTCTACTAGGGGTCCTGCAAACAGGAAGTCAGTTTTTCGGTTGCATTTATTTATACACAGACAAAATGCTGAATTGGCAGATTAAGGTCATTGGGATGGAAAAATACTGCTCTTTTTTCTGAAAAGCATATGTATTTGCACTGAACTTCCCCTTTAAATACAGGATGGTAGTTTGTATAAAGGCACCATACTCTGTGTTAGGATTTTATATATTCACATAGCTTTATGGAATCCATTTTGTATTTTACCATTTTTTTTAATAATTGAAGTTTAGTTTCTTGCCATTCTTTTTATTTCTCAGTACACCGAAACTTATCTATATTCCTTCCTTATCTATGTACGTTGGTTAGCTTGCACACAAGGAGCCATCTGGAGCCAACCAGTAAAGACACACAAGGAGATTTACCCATAGCCGCAATCGCTCTGGGTAAATCTCCCCACCTGAATTTTTATATTTTTGCAAGTGTGAGCAAACCCTGAAAGGGATTTACTCACAGCGTGAGCTGGTGTTAAAAATCTGCACTAAATATCACGAACGCCGGTTTCACTGGTGCATTTTGCAAATCCTGTGCTGCTGGCACAAAGAAGGAGTTAATGTCACATTGACCACGAAAATCTGCCTAGTGCGCCTGGATAAATGAGCACCACAGTATTTCCTTTGCTTGTTTGGGACCTGCAGTTAGAACTGGAGGGGGAAGTGAGAGTGATGCCTTTAAGCAGGGGCACAACTACTAGGGGAGCAGGGGGGCTCGAGACCCAAGAAGCCCCCATCTTATTATTATTATTATATTATTATTATTTTTCCTGTGACAGATTTAGCCATCTCCTTAAAAACCTCTGCGCATTAGGCATGTATAGGGGCCCCATCATAGTTTTGCTTGGAGGCCCAGTAATTCCTAGCTATGCAATTGCCTTTAAGTGCTGGTATCTGCATCCGGAGTGTTGTGATTAACGTGATGGTGGATTAACACACAATATATGGTCAGGGGAAGGCTAACACCGGTTGACACACTGCACACAAGTACCAATCGAACTATTCCTTATCTTTATAGAACAGCAAACTGGTTAATTCTCTCCTATACACTTTGCTTTGGAGTCTGTACAAGGCTTTACATACACGAAAGGATAACTAAAGGTGGCCAAACACATGCCATTTCCACAGCATGTGTGCCGACAGATCCTATTGGTCGGAAGATTATCATTACATTTCTACAAAAATGTATAGAAAGGCGCATGTGTTGGTTTCGGTAATCACGCGATCATACAAGCGTTGTTTCACAAACGAACGTCTGACGTTTGCACGACTATCGTTGCTATTATCGTTGCTGTGTCTACAATAGTCGTTTGAAAAATGAGGATTGATGATGTTGTCGTTGAACGTTCGTCGGCTGTATCGTACGGAAATTATCTAACGTGTGTACGAACCTTAACACAGTTGAACTGTGCTTATTTTTTAATGTTATGCAAAAAAACATGAATCTTTTAAAAACTACAATCTTCCTAAATTATCTAAAAATTTTTGAACATTTTTATTTTTGTATTTGTTTAAGGCCAGTATAAATTTAACTTAGGGCTAATTAAAATAAGGGATTGTTTGCCTCTTGCAGTAAAATTAAATTACTGCCAATTTTTATTCACCCTCTAGAATAATCAATATTATCCTGTCAATTTCAGACAGACGTTTATAAAAAATGAACCCATCTCTAATCTGCATTATGCCGTGTTAAACACACTGAGCTCTGACAGTAATGTCATACAAAATTTCCAACAATCTGTCATTTTTCGGCTAAGATGCCAAAGGCACAATGTACCATCCAGTTTAGCTTTGACAACCTGTAATTAAATATCCTATGTTTTATTGTACAATCCCTGCCAAGGTAAGACCTTAATTAGGCTTGCTGTTATACCCAACGTCTAATCCTCAACAACAAAAAAACCCGAAGGATATTAGTGGTGCATTTATCAATGGCAATTGTCTGGGTTGGTGAATTACATTGTAGTTTCTGTGCCAAGGTGGATCAAATGCATTGCTTGCATCTAAATAGAGATGGTCAAAATTCGGAAGTTTCATTGCATTTTTGGATTTACGGAACTCTGGAAAAACCTGAAGATCTGAAAATCTGAAAACGTAACATACTTTCGAGGGTTTGGAACAAATTTTCGAGGGTTACCGAATTATCGAGGTTATTTTCATTAACTCTCGAAAATTCCCTTGAACGTTTGGTAACCCTCGAAAATAGCCTCGAAAGTTCAATTACCCTACATTTCGAAGTCCCAAAATCCGAACGATCCTCCTCATTTCTTTCGTATTTCAGAACCGAGGGGTTCCATGGTGGATCCGGGTCAGACCCAGATCCCATCTCTACTTCTAAAAAACTATTTAGTTATGTTAATTGCAACAGTAAAACAAAGCAATATTTTCTACAATGGAAATGTTTGGGTGCTTTAGGTTCATACACACGTGCGATCGTGGGTCCCAACCCGCAACCTGATAATCAGCCTGTAAATTATAAATATAAAACTAATCACTCATTAGCAGCAGCTAGATTTTTTGCCACAACTTCTTACAAACATGCACTTCAGTACTTTTATGCATGCAATAATTGACTTTATATGTTGACTGATTCCCCCCCACTTGGCCTTCTTTTGCCTCTTGTTCTGATTACACGCAGCAGGGGGGTACAACAGTGGAAGAGAGCAGTTTCAGGAGTTCCTTTTATACAAAAAGTTTGTGTGCGTTATTTCACCAGTCTTATTTTGACACCCAATTTGCCAAACTATTTAAGAGCCATTTGTAGTCATAATTTGCAATTTATTTCACCAGTGTCAGTTTTCCAGTTAGACTGGGTACACACCAGCCAATATTTTTGGCCGACCGACCAATTCACCGCACTTTCGGTCGATAGGCCGAAAATATCGGCTGGTGTGGGGAGGGCGGCCGCGATACGGAAGAATGAACGATCGGACGTGTCGGAAAATCACGATCGATCGTGCGGTTCCCTATGGGAACGCATGATCGATCGTTCACAAATTCGCCCGCAAATTCGGTCCCTCAGTGTGTACCCAGCCTTACTTTACCAGTCATAAATTACCAACCAATTTACAAGTCTTTCAGCCATTTGACCAGTCTGTTTTCCACCTATTTTATCAGTCTGTTTGTCAGAGATTTCACCAATTCAGTTTCCCAGCTATTTGACAGGTCCTAGCTTGCAAGCCATTTGATCAGTCCCAGGTTGGCATAAGTACAAATATATTAATGGTCCATATAATGAACTCTCTGCTGCATTGTTCAGTAATTTCACAGGACTCGTGGACATCCTTTAAGATTAGAAGAAGTTTCATTTTCAGGTTAGGAGAGGTTTCTTCAAGTTGAGAACAGTGAAAATGTGGAACTGTCTTCCAGCAGATGTGGTAATGGCAAGTTCATTGAATAGCTTCAAAAGTGGCCTAGATAAGTTTTTAAAACCAAAAAAAAATTATGAATTACTGGTATTAATACATATACTGTAATTTTGTTTGATTCAGGGATACTTTCCAATTGCCATTTGGAGTCAACTGTTTGGTGGGGTTAATAATTGGGGTAAAAAGGTTGGACTAGGTGGGCGTATGATACTATGCTATTTAACCAGTCTCAGCTTGCCAACAATTTTAACTAACTCAGCTTGATGAGGTGTAAGAGGAGCAGATTGAATGGTGTAGCTAGATTACCAGTTAGAGCGCCAGCATAGTACAGCCCCAGATAAAGCTTTCACCCCTTTCTCATTTTGCTTTTAACCCTTTTTCATTCTGCTTCCCTTCTTCCTCATTCTTCATTCCCATTTCCCATTCTTTAAAGGACAACTAAAACCAAAAAAATCAAAAATTAAAGTTAGAAAGTACTTGCCTCAACATCCTTCTCAGCATGGAAGATTCTACTCAGGGGCCTTTTCTTTACCTCTATGAGCTCATTTTAGGTTCTGTTTGTTCCCCAAATCTGAAGCTGACATTTTCCCTTGTTTGCCAGTACTTTTGCCTTGATTACATTTTCAACACCTGTGTGATTTCCACTCCCACCCCTATGATGTAGGAATATATTAAATCATCAATATTCAAATTGGTAGTGCAGCTGATTAACCCTTTCCTAGTAGCAGTGTTGTAGTGTGATGTATAAAGGTCTGGGTATCTAGTGTGTCCGGAACTGAAATAATGTATGTCCCACCTACGAATCCAACGAATCCGATATATAAACACAATAAATTACAGGTGAAACATACAAAGACATAGATCTGTAGCTGTGAATATTGCACGTTTATTGCAAAACATGCGTGCTACATGTTTCAGACCCACTCAAGCACTTAAGGAAGGACAAGTGGCTCAGAAACATGTAGCACGCATGTTTTGCAATAAACCTGCACTGCTCACAATTACAGACCTGTGCCTTTGTATGTTTTACCTGCAATGTATTGTTTAAAGGGCATGTCCACCCCCAAAACTATAATTTAACCCACTACTGGCCCCACTCTTTAGTGTAATAAAATCCTTACCTTACATTCCAGCTCCAAATGGCTGCCCTGCAATGCCCCTCCAAAGTCCCAAAAACTGGCCACCAGTGGTCAGTTCAATTCTACTGGGGTTGCCGCCTTTCCCTTAAGATTCAAACACTTAAGCTAGGTACACACCTAGCGATTTTTCCTCCTGACCGACCGTTCGATACTTTCGAACGGTCGGCCAGGAGGAAGGACTGTCGGTCGCGGCAAAAGCAGCCGCGTCCGATAGTCACCGCGACCGATCGTGGGTCCATAGGACCGCACATCGGACGAGGTTTTCCACCCTGTCCGATCGTCCTTTCGTCCGATTCGGACGAACGGTCGATCGGACATGGGCACATTCGGATTCGATAATTTCGGTCCGATCGACCGATACACTGAACTATCGGTCGATCGGACCGAAATATCTAATCGTGTGTACCCAGCTTTAGGGCTAGCTTCCACTAGCGCATTTTGGATTGCGGTTTGCGATCCGATTGTGCTAGTGGGAGTGCAGTCATTTAATAGCCCATGGGACTGGTTGCACTACATGCAATGCATTTCCGTGTGATACTGGAGTGCATGCGATCATGATTTTTTTGTCTGTATTGCATGCGCTCTGCTAAGGTCCAATTGTGAAAGCGCAACGCCCATGCACAGAAGCGAGCATGATCATGCATTATTGCGAATGTGCGTCCTCTCTTGCACTTAAGTGGGGCCACAGCCTAAGTAAATTGCTAAGTTCCATTGCATTAAATACATGCTGTACGGCTAAACTAAAATCAATGCAGCTTGCATTACACTTCTAAGGGCTAGGCCACACAAGCGCATTTTTAAGGCAATTTTCCAATTGTATTGAAATTGCAGCAATGCACCAAAATCTTGCGATTTCAGGTGTGTTGTGATTCACGCATGCGTCAGCAATCTGTTAACACATGCTTTTTTTGTGCAATCACATGCGTTTTCATAATCACAATGGACAAATCGCAAGTGCAAACACATGTAAATTGCGTGCAATTCAGGTGCATTGCAGTGTGGCTGTGCCCTAAATGTACATTGCAGCAATACACACACTAATATAAATGGTAGAGTGCAGAAATAAACACATACAAAGATATAGTCTTGCAGAAATGCTCACAAATTTAAAGGATTAACAAGTTGCTTCCTAAATACATATGAAAAGGGTTAACACCTTCGACCACTCTGTTTGAGCAGAAAAACTAGCTAATAATATTCACTCTGATGATTGGCTGGGAGACACTGGCAGGTGGGTGAGTTCAACTGTTACATGCAGCTTAGCATATAGTGAGTGGGAAACAAACACAAGGTAGCTAGTTAGCATGTGCAGAAGGAGTTTTGGGTCCAGGATCAACAGGAAGAGGCAACACTAGAAGCCAGCCGTGACATCATAGATTGCCAGTACTCAGAAATGTTCTATAAATGATTTCTACACTAAGAGGCTGAATACAGGGATGAGGCTTGGATATTCCAGGGGAGTGGCTTAAAGGGCTGGGGTGGGACCAACTGCCAAGCAGAGCTTAAATAAGCCCCACTCTGTCTGCACAGCCCACTTTGTTCCTATAGGGTCATCCACAAGATCACCACACCCATCCTGGTTTTCATGTTGTCTTTGAAGATCCTAGTAACGCAATTTCCAGCACATGATAAAGGAATCTGTCATTTATATTTAAACGCGGTATTGTATATTTAAAGAGGTGGCTTATGTTGGACCCACTATCACTATATATTGTTCCCACAGCCTTGCTAAAACTCTATAGGTGTAAATATATAAACAATTTAGAAATACCACAAAAACCAAGCAGTATAAATGGAAATGCAGCACTGTGGAGCCAGCACTGCTTTCTTGGTAAATCCTTCCTACACATACTCTTGTTTCTCAAAAGGATTTATTGGAACTACAGCACTGAAGAAGTAGGAAAAAAAAACATTTTACAGACATCAAATAAATGGATTTTTTGTCAAGTGGAGTTGCCTTTGTTTGCTTTTCTTTAACAAACAGCTGACAGCATTTTCTTTAAGGCCACTAAAATCAGAGCCAAAGATGTTTAACTGCTCGGTGTGTTTTGTGAGTCAAGGCAATTGTGTTGGCTATTTGCTTTCTCTGTAATAAATGAGATTGCTTCAGGTGAGGAGTGCTGGAAGGGTGGAATGTTAGGACAGATTTACACCTGTCCCACGGCTTAAATTGACAGCCCTATAGCCTACAGAGATGGCCAGTGGTGCCAGCCAGTCTGGGAGTCATCAAGCAAACTCCTATAGAACAGAAACAAGATTACAAACACATCTACACGCTGTTTTTTCATTCAACTCTACAACATCACATACCAAACAGAATCCATTGTGTTGAAGTTTTATTTGCATAGTCATGATGAGGACTTTATAAAGAAATTGTAGCACAGATTAAAAAGAAACAGGGAAATAGAAACCATTTGCAAATTCTTTTCATGGACTTAAATGTAATGTATACAATGTGTAAACTGTGCGTGAGAGCTGGGGAGAAATTATGTAATCATCCCTAAAGTGTTGAGATGTATCACTACAAGGGGACACTTGGCTGTGTTATTACACATTAACATGTATCTAATTCTCAGTTTCTTAATGCCAGTTACCAAGTAGCCCGGGGAGCTGAGATTTATAGTTCATCCAAGTTTTCATAGTGAAAAAATGTAGATCCTTAAAACATATAAGAGGTGCACAATTTTGGCTGCACTATTAATCTACATCAACCAATCAGATCCTACAGCAGTGGTCCAGTAAAAAGTTATAATCTAATTGGTTGCTAAAATAAACAGCACGGGTACATTCTGACACCATAGTGTAGCAGATGGGGTAGGCTCTAAATAATAATGTAATGCCTAGATCAACGAGCACAAGCATTAAAAGTTCATACACATACCTTTGCCAATGTTTTCATAAGGGAGAAATGTAACATACTACTAAACTGATTGTAACTTTTATAGTTCACATTCTAAACATCATTTTATCTTTTTTTAAGTGCCCACACTTAATTATAAATAATTACTATTATTATCATTAAGCAGGCTTTTAAAAAAATCTCTTTAAAGTATATATTGTTCACAAGTATCCAGATTGAGCATCCTGAATATATGGACTGTTTAAAAATGCCGTCACTTGCATGTGGGAATCCTTTACTTTCTGTAGATTGAAATATAAACACACAGGAAATGAAGCATTAATCTAGTTTGATCTCCTCCCCCCTTTCTTTAAATAGTCATCAGCACCTATTCAGTCCAGCAGAATAAACCCCTCTCTACAGAGTTTCCTGACAGACACTGTCCAGACACCTTAGGAATCTGGGCTCCATTTTTCCTCTCATTTCATTTGCTGCAGCATAAGAGATCACACATTCCCACCATGCAAGGACCTGTTGCCACTTTCCACTGGCTGTTGAAATAAGAGTTACCGCAGTCAGCCCACTCAAGAGAGTGGAGCCAGTGGCACTCACCTCCTGTCTTAACACACACTTATATGTCATTGAATCCATTAAGCTTTACAGATGGTGTGGGTCACTTGGTGCAGGAAAGTCTGTAGTGTTGAATGAGGGTCTAGGGAAAACCTCTTAGGCAGCTCTTTGCTCTCAGAGGTCTTTATCTGGACAAGGACCAAGTAATGTTTGCCAGCACAACAGCATCTTTGTTCAGTCAAGGGCGTAATGGCTGGCTTTTTCTCTTTAACCCATTGACTGCTGTTTTTAAGCACATCTCATGGAACATCTGTAAGAGAAATGCATGACCAGTATATTGGATTTATAAACAATATAGTGATGGACAGAATCCAACATATGGTAACCTGCCCAATAGAAAACAGAAGGCATGGATCATAAAGAGACACCTACATTCATCCCCACTTCTATCTGTATTTTGTCCCTCCTATTTAGATTGTGAGCTCTTCAGGGCAGGGATTCCAATCCATATGTGTCAAGGCACACCACACTTATATCCAACCATCCATATGTAGTCTTACCCTATATAAAAAAAACGTAATTCATTTATCCATATAATTGCTTGCATTTATCCCCTTGGTTGTAGACTCTGTATTTTATCATACACAGCGCTGTGTACCCTAATGGCGTTTTATAAATAAAATTATACATACATATATATGTTTGTTACGGTTCTCGGCAGACATAAGCTTCATGTTTTCTTAAGCGAGTTTATGGACCACACCCAGGATTTGACATGGAATTTCGACCATCTAAACTGAAATTCCATGTAGGAACCACAAAATTTATACATCATAATCTTTATTTGACAGTCAAAATTCCAGTATTTCCGCATCAAACTTTTATCATAGTTTCAACCAGGAAACCAGGTTCAGGCATAAACTCAGTAAGCTAAATACATAGACTTAAATGTATATAGGAAGCACGAACAAGGGAGTGGAAGGGATTAAGGAGAGGTGGGAAAGGTTCCTGATGACATTATTTCCCCAATAAACTAAAAATGAGCCTGATAAAGTAAAGAAATAAAGGTTACAGCTCTGCACTGCTGGAAAAGACAAAGCAAATCAGTAATGTGACAACCCTTTAGTGTGAATTTCTATCATATTACATAATATTACGTTACATTATATTATGTTATATACTATTTTACTCATCCATACAATGCCCTATTATGTTATGTTTATTATTATGTTTCAAGCCGACCATTCTTTTTGTGCTTGCACAATGCCATATTTCATACACTGTCATTCAGAAATCCATCCAGCACTCACCCCTGTTAAAAAAACAGCACAAATCATACATATATACGTATGTATGTTAGATAAATTATCCTATTTCCCTGCACTGCTATAAGTACACATCTCTTCTCTGCATATTACTTTTAAAGGACTGTGAACAAATTGATTGCTTCCTTAACACCCAGCGTTGGTTTTTCTAGGAAGAAACCTTCAATTATTGCAAATATATCATTTCACAAAGCATAGATTGAGTGACAGCTAAATTATGGGTTTGTTTTGTGTCTGAATAAACTTGGGACAGGTGGGTTAGAATGCTACAGTGCTGGAGGAATAAGGAATGAGAAATAGTGGAGGTCTTATGGCAATATTTTATTAAGAAAAAAATACTTTTAACAAGACCAAGTTTGAAATACAATAAATATGGTGGCTGATTTTCATATTCAAAGATATTTGTTATTTTGCCATTTTTACCAAATACTAATTATAATAATTATATAATTTGGTGGCTGGAAATAACCTCCACTGGGATGTTTTAAGGCAAATTTATAAAGAATACATGTAAGAGATTAAATTCATTAAATTCATTAAAGTTCAGTGTAAATACATATGCTTTTCAGAAAAAAGAGCAGAATTTTTTCATCCCAATGACCTTAATCTGCCAATTCAGCATTTTGTCTGTGTATAAATAAATGCAACCGAATAACGGACTTCCTGTTTGCAGGACCCCTAGTAGAGACCGTTATGGTCTTACCCTTGACCCAGCGCCTGGGTTGATTCAGTTGCTCAGTAGAGATCTGAGCATCTTTGACCCATCCAAAAGTCAATCAGTAGAAATTACTGTTAGGGACATTCCAAGGAAGTGGTGCATCCTGGGAAGAAGAAGGACTGTTAGAACCTGAAATGTCAGCTCACTAATGTCAACAGCAGGGAATAGCAAGGGGTATGAAATCAACTGATTTTTCAAAATGGGAGAGAATATGGAGAATAACTAAGAAGGCATTACACAAACTAACAATTTAACAAATATTGATAATTTCCACTGAACTGTCCCTTAAATCTCAATGGACACGACAAAACTCAGGTGACTAGAAAGGGACCATTTCCTCTGTGGGGAGTCAGAGGGTTTTATTTGAGTGGGTATTGATGGTGGGAATTTTAAAAAATGATGGGTATTGGCTTGAGAAAAAAATGGGCAGTCAATACTTTGGTAACCTGAATACTTTTGGTAACCCGAATGTAGCCTTCGATTTTGGTGACCATCTAATGTAGCGTTTGGTAACCCTCAAATGTAGCCTTTTATTTTTGGTAACCCTCAAATGTAGCCTTCAATTTCGGTAACCCGCAAATGTAGCGTTTGGTAACCCTCGAATGTAGCATTCGATTTTAGTAACCCTCGAATATAGCCTTCAATTTCGGTTACCCTCAAATGTAGCGTTTGGTAACCCTCAAATGTAGCCTTCGATTTTTGGTAACCCTCAAATGTAGCCTTCAATTTCGGTTACCCTCAAATGTAGCATTTGGTAACCCTGGAATGTAGCCTTCGATTTCGGTTACCTTCAAATGTAGCATTTTTTAACCTTCGAATGTAGCCGTCGATTTTTGTTAACCCTTAAATGTAGCCTTCAATTTCGGTTACCATCAAATGTTGCGTTTGGTAACCCTCGAACGTAGCATTCAATTTTGGTAACCCTCAAATGTAGCGTTTGGTAACCTTCGAATGTAGCATTTGAATTTAGCAAGCCTCGGATGTACAGTATCATTCGGAAACCCTTTGAATGTATTATTCAATTGTAGCGTTCGGTAACCCTCGAATGTAGCATTCAGTTAGTTAGTGTGTGATATGTTCTCCAAATCAATTCCCAGGTGTCACAGTCATTTACAGTAAGCTACTTTTAATGTATTTAACACAAACTTTTCGAACTACTGTATCTTTTCACATTGACTTTAATGGCTTCATTTTCGAACTACCGAACTTCCGAACTGAACTTTTCTGTGTCCTGTTTTGCCATCTCTGTTTCCTGTTTTGACATTCCACGTATTATTTTCGAGATTTCTAGAAATTTCGAAAACTAAGGATTTATAAACGAGAAATTTGTAGAAATATTGAAAATTGCAAACAGATTTGCAGTTCGGAAAAATCAGAAAGAAAGTCAGAAATCTGCAAAGTCTGAGTTCCGGCAGATCTGCTTCAGAGCCGGGTTCAGGTCCATCTCTTCATCTCTCTAATACAATTTAATTAAGTAAAGTTGCTGTAGCAGGTTTCTATCCCACCCTTCTGGGTGGTGTGGTTATTAGCGAGTCATGTATTTTTTTTTTTGGAGGTGGTTGGATTTAACACAATAGGGCTTATTAAATAAGAAGTGCATATTTTTGCCTGTAAGCTTGATCTGCAGCAACCAATCAGATGTTATCAAATGTCTTCTAACTGTACTTCACATACCAGTAAAAAGGTATTATATGATTGGGTAAGGCTAATTGACAAATGGCACCTTTTATTTAATCCACCTGTATAATTAGCAAATAGTTAACACGGCCATGTCATGTATGAAAGCTGCATTGGAGTAGAGATGGCTGAACTTCCTGAAGGTTACCGAAATCGAATGATACATTTGAGGGTTACCGAAATCGAATGATACATTTGAGGGTTACTGAAATCGAATGATACATTTGAGGGTTACCGCCAAAAAAGAACATTCAAAGGTTATTGCTGAAATGCCGCATCAAGAGTTATCGGCGAAATGGAACATTCGAGGGGTTTCGCCAAAACGGAACATTGGGGGATATCGCAGAAAAAGCATTAAAGGATTATCGCTAGAACAGTGCATTTGAGGGTTATGAACACATTTTATATAATTATTGGAAATACAGAAAACCTGAACTATTTTGTGGTAAAAAGTTTGAAAGTTTGGGTAGAATTCAGGTTCGAGTTTGGTTCTAGTCCATCTCTACATTAGAGATATTGCACAAAAGAGATTCACTCAAGTTCTATTATTGTGAAGGTAGGTTTGAAGTTATGGCACCAGGGTGTTAATGGGCTCAGAGGTTAGCACTGATGACTTGTAGCGCCTGAGTTCTACCATTGGACACATCTGCAAGGAGTTTGTATGTTCTCCCGTGTTTGCGTGGGTTTCCTCCGGGCACTCCGGTTTCCCCCACAAACATAAAGACATACTGATAGGTTGTATGTGTCAAATAAATGTGCTTAGATTATTGGCTCTTCGGGCAAGGCCTGATGTGAATGTAAACATGTAATTGTAAAATGCTACGGAAGATGTTGGCGCTATATAAATCCACAATAATAATAATAATGTAGTAGAAAAGTGGTCAAAAGTCTTTAGTAATAACAACCCAGATTTGCAGCCCATTAGTGGTCAAACAGAACATGAGCTACATTATTCATACAAAAAGTAAAACATATATGAATACTAAGTACACACAAGTATATGAATACAAAATACACTCATTACACACATGCATGAATATGAAGTTCACATGAATAAGTGATAATGTAGGAGCACATTAGTTTTATACCATGAAAGCCCTTTCTGTTAACTGCAAAAGTAATTGCCATATTTGGTTCAGCTAAAAATACAATCTGCACTTATTACATACAACTCTTTGCTTGGCATTTGACCTTTTTAATGATCCTAGATGCTGGAGTTTCATTGTAGTATGTAGTTTGTGACAATTTCATTAGCCCCCCAAAGCTTTACGAGATGGAATACTCAACTTACACAGTCAATATGCAGAATGTCTTGTGTACTGACAAGTTATGCTGAAATAACTGCCTTGGAACACTTGAAGTAGAGATATATGATAATCCACTTATCGGCTGCATTATATTAGTGAATTAAAATGGTATCATCCACTACTCATAGACAGATTGCTTTGTCCAGAACCAACAGACCAATATGCGTTTATGACTAACATAAGTCATGTAAAGGGCAGCTGGAGCATTGAATGAAAAATTGCCCACAGCCTGAACACCAGATGTCACACATTACAGAGGATGATTCAGGGGACTCTATATTTAGTCTCACAGGGCTGCTGGAACTCATATACCACTACTTATGCCCAAGCAAAAAAAAACCATTGCAGCTAAGTGATTTTATTGACTGTTAGAATAGACATTTTTTAACAATAAAACAAAAAAAATGGTGCTAATTTTGCCCCAACCAATCAGATATTATTTAACATTTGAAAGCTAACATCTGATTGGTTGAGGGCAACATTAGCACCATTTTTAACAATAAGAACTGTTACTGAATAACCCTGATAGTCTTTTAAATAAGTAGTTTAAAGTATCCATGGCTGGGTGTTTCGGCAATTAAGTTACCCCTCTCTATGCGTCCATCCAATATGCGTATAGAACGTATATTTAACTTGAAAGTAGGTGAGGGGATAACGTACAAGGCTGAAGCAGAATAACTGCAAAAGGCTGTTTATTCAACACAACATGTTTCGAGTCACATGGACCCTTTCTCAAGTTCTCAAGAAAGGGTCCACGTGACTCGAAAATGTTGTGTTAAATAAACAGCCGTTTGCAGTTATTCTGCTTCAGCCTTGTACGTTATCCCCTCACCTACTTTTAAGTGAAATAGTCTTTTAAATAAGTTTGGGTTATATGTGCATGTTCCCAAGACCATTTCCCATGTCCCTGAGCCATTTACACTAACGTACTGTTGCTATTTATGCCTTAAATTTAATCAAAACTTTTTCTCTACTATTGGGCCATAGTTAAAAACCTGTGGTAATTTACACGGCTGTATAATACCAACCAGTAGTAAATGTGCGATTGTGATTATGTAATTATCATTAGTATGATTATAATTTTACAACCACATTCGTAAATATATCAAATATTTCAAAACTTCAACAGGTTCCGAGGCACTCACCATTCTCATTCACCTCTACTAAGGAAGATTCTGGTTCCTTAGATTATTAAATTGATATCTTCCCTATATGAGACAAACTTAGCAAGGGCCAGGTAGCTGTGTAATGATGACTGCAAACAACAAAACAGAAATAGATGAATTGAGTCTAATTATCTCTATTGCAGTCAATGTTTTGTTTACATATAGAGGACGACAGTTGAACTTTTATTGAATCTCCCTGATAGTATTGGGTATAGTATCTAGATATGATCTGTGATAATTATAGATTATACAATGTATATATAGATTATACAAATATATATATATAAACTATATAAACTCCATAACATAAATAGAACAAACAGGCACATATTGTAGTAATAATTTGTAAGCCAAACATTGGGTTAATTAACTAATTAAATGACAACTGATGGAGCAGCTATTTGACATCACTCACATGTTTTTCAGCAATACTGTTTGCTATTAAGCCTGAAGCTTTTCATATATTATTAGATTGTGTACTATTTAGGTAAACGGTTTTATTGTTAAACAGTTCGTTCTTTCTGTAATTTGGTTGTACAAATTCAAGCAAACCTTTGTAATGCTGTGCAGTATGATGGATCCTACAGATCTTCCTACATGAAATGACTCCTAGTTGTCCATCAGCAATCTCTGCAAAGCAAACAATTGGTCAATAAAATGAAACAGTCACCCCACTCATCCACCCACTAGTGCCTGCCTGAGATTATCCACCAGTGTATGACAGCTTTTTTGGCCTTACGCTGGGCATGGCACATAATGCATTTTACTTTAAATTCTAATAAGGCATCTACTTGTTCAGCTATAGACAGACCCATTTTTACACAAAATAAAAAAGCTGTCTTCTGTAAGAAGGTGAGTCAATTTGTTACAAGAGTCACAGGAAAAGCATTGCTCTGTTGGCCCACTACAGACCTGCATTAGGTCAAGTAACCAATTTTTTGGTCCAGGTTACAAAACAGGTTTTATTGGGTGCTGGTTCATTGTTAAAAGGTTTTTGAATCCTGCATGTCACCTACACAGGATGAAATAAATGCAATTGGGTGGGTATCTGATTCTCCAGGTGATTTTCGGAATAACCAGGTGGCAAGCCAGGTATGTGCAAATGGATTGAGGGTCTAAAGGTGTGATATTTCACACAGGCTGATATTTCAACTCCTTTCGACCAATCAGCCGACTCAAAATATTGTTGTAGTTGATTGACTGAAATATTTTTTGCAACAGAGACAAAATATTGTTGTGTGTTCACAACTTTACACACACTCACTCTAGTTGTAGAAAATTAGCTTCTGTACTCACAATCGCATGGTCGGCAACCGCAAGCAAACTATAAAGAAAGTACAGTCCCAGCTATGTGGATAAGGCAAAATGGGGGCAATGTCCCTGATTATTGTGTCAAACAGATCACAAAATGTTTTATCCTCATTTTCATTATCTGTGTGTCTGGTCTGTACTTTCTCAAATTCAAACTAAGCAGTAAAGTCTTTCTATTTGAATGATTAAATAATATTATTATGTATTTTTCTGTGCTGGGAGTCATTTTATAACCTAAACATATATTTAAAAAAAGAAAAAGGGCTTTCTTTACATTCTGTACTGTGATGAATTTATAAGCAATATTCCCACTAGTAATATAATTCTACAGCAGCGTCAGGAAATTTCTAATAACGAAAAGAACCCTGTTCAGGGCCCCAAGTGCTGTTCTTCTGAAACACCTGGACTGCAAGTTTCCATCACCCTATATAGTGATATTATTATTGTCTCCCTACAACATGCAACGTTACAGTGCTCACAATAAGCAGAAACTAGTAGAATTGGTGACATAGTAATAAGGTTGGTCGAACATATCTCTGAAATAGACAAAAATTAAAAGATTTACAAAGATTTTTTGTGATTTTTTTATTTTGCTGAATTTTTACACCAAACTTTTGCACTGGTAAAATGTGTTTTTATTTATTTATTTATTTATTTGTTTGTTTGTTTGTTTATTTATTTATTTATTTATTTAATTTACAACAAAATATTTTTTTATATGGAATAAATGTGTCTTTATTAATATTGACTTACACATGGGGCATTCCTTTTTTATGTATATGCAGAAAGTGTCCTGACTCCTGAGAGTGTGTAACTGTTTTACATGACTGGGAGGTGTATAAACTATTACAATAAGTAGAATGATGTGTTGGGGTGTTTTTCAATCATTAATCCCCTGCTGTATTTACTGTAACAATTCCATTTGGATATATTCTGGCTTCATATGTAAGTTTTGGGACTTGTGCTAAATGTGCTTTGCTTCTTGGTTGAGGCGTGCCATAATTTTGCCGCTATATATAATTTCACCAACAATTCTGCCGCGTTTTGTAAAGATACAAAATGATTTATGCTCCTTTAGAAAAATAGCCCTGAGAGTTGTACCTTTTAAGCTGCTCTTCTGGAGACACTCCAGATCACCTCTTTGTAAGGATAACTAATGTATGTTGCTTTAACTGCTTTATTGGGGAGGGAGCTAGCGATCAGCATTAAAAAAAAAACCTTTGGCTACTCATGGGTTACTGCCCTTCTGCGCAGCTAAGCAAGCAAACTGTTTCTTTTATATTTTTTTCTGCTTGTACTCAATTTGCAATATGATTGAGTTTGAACAGCATTATGGACGGAAGGACATTAATAGGATTCTCAGCAGAGCAGGGCAAGGTTCCTGGGAGACTGGAGTACTTGAAATAAGAATTACTAATAAAATCAGAGAGCAAATGAGTTGGCATTCTGGAGTTTAATAAGAGCATATCTCCTTTGTCCAGGGGTTAGATGCTATCAATATATACACGTCTCCCTCTGGAAAGTTAAAGCAGTATTTTAATGCAAGCACTCAAGTATTTTAACCCTTTCCTTCTGTGCTGTAACTGAACCTCCACAGCAGCCCATAAACACATACAGTACATTTGTTACTTTGCCGTTTTTATTTAAACACATGTGCTGTCTGCAATGACAAGCTTCCCACGCTGGACAGCAAACACACACTGCGGTTTAGCTCTTAAATAGGTGTCTTGGGATTCTCACAATCTATTCACCATAGCAGCAAAATAATCTAAATGAAAAAACGGAAAAAAAAACCCATTGGAAATGTTTGTTGGCGTAACCGGTACTGGCTTCCTGCATAAACAATGTTGTGGCCGCAGAATACAAGCCGCACATTTTAAACTGCAGGGTTGCTACGCTATACAAACACGGCTTGTTCTATAACCAATGTCTATTCCTTTCCTTACACACTTACTAATTTCCCCCCAAACCCCAAGGTTATTTTAGCTGGTTTATAGTGTCATTGTTCATTTAGGTAACACAGTTTGGAATAGGAATAAGTGTATTGCGCTGAACTTCTCTTGACTATTTTACTCAATAAGTCTTGTTTTTCTACTGTCGCTTTATCTCAATGTGTTCATTGAACACGGCTACAGAAATGTTCCTCTAGTTGGAATGTGGACAGAACATTAAAAAACCAAAGGCAGCTATAGATCAGATTTCCTGCAATTGCACACTTGTCACTCTTCAGTCAATGCAGGTAAAAGGAGAAACACGCAGCTAAAGGATGAGTTATCTACAATCAATTCATCTGGTGATATCAGTACTTGCTGCAAATAATTAAATAAACAATGTCAAGTCTATTCATGTTTATTTGGCTGCACAATCTATGTATAATTAGTTTTTTTATGCTGCTCAGGGACACATAATAAACAGATAAATAAAAATGTGACCCCCTAAGTAATATTGGTATACTTGTAATAGCTTAAAAGTTTTTTAGGACCTCATTCAGCAATAATACAAATGGAGCACAATCTAGGGAACAGATCATATGTGTACGGTGGAGGAGACTGATTTAACTGTTTAAGGTCTGAGTGGATCCTTGTGATAATATGAAAGCTATAAAATTACTTTTGTATTACTAAAGATATATTAATATTATTGGTTGTTAGAGGCTCCTGTACACATTTTTGTTCCTAACCATATGAAGTATGGTGTGTTGTCATCAAAGGGCAACTGATCCCAGGTGAGCTTTTATTTATATTTTTAATATTTCCCAGATTTAAAATTATTTACAGCAGCCGACAGAATACAGTTTGTTTTCATTTGTACATTTTGGATTAAACGTAATTTGATTTTTATTAAAAATGTTTTTTGGTGAAAAATTCAAAATACATTGTGAATGATTTGATTTTAAAGCAGAGATGAGATGCATTTAATTAAATGAAAGGAATGGTTAATGCTCGGAGATGTACAGTAGGATATGTTTTTACGGAATCATTTATACTGCCAGGGCAATAATTCGATTTTTATCGGTTTCTGTAATTTTAGAAAATTGCTTCACTTTGGATAATGTGCTTTTATACAGACATGTCTCAATTGATCTACCCAAGGACAATTATTAGAGATCTCCAAAATGAAATGGTTTTCTGAAGCAATAACAAATAAAATAATTTAAATGATTGAAAAACGGAGTTTCAGCATTGAAAAGAGAGAACAGATTGCTGCTAAAGGCTAATTATTATAAACGTTTTGTTTAACTTCTTTTGTATTTCCTAATGTATAGGACAAAAAGGACAAAATGGGCTTTAGAAGGAGCAATCTTCTAATTGATGTGATATATTGATGCAAATACAGGATATATTATCTAGACTATACAATGTGTCTGGGTCTCAGTAGGACATTGAGAAATAGCTAAAGAGGATTTAGTCATTTATATATGGATTGGCTTATTTTAATACTTAATATCAAGATATGACAGCATTTTTTATGTTGTATGGGGGGTAGAATACTTACAGTGAAGTATCCATGGATTAGCAGGATTTTAGAAAACAATCTGCAAAACTTTAGTATGATAACGCTGACCATACATTCATTAGATGTTAGAGCAATTTGCCTGGTGAATGTGATGGGAACATCGTAGGAATGTTAGGAGGTAAGTTTTATAGTGTGTTGGCTGATCTCAGTGATCAGTTTTTTCAATGTTCATCGGAAAAGGTTTACAATTTTATGCCACACATAAAATGCTAATGAGGTGGCAAAAGAGGTTTTGATAGGTCAATTAGCTGGGAGGAGTAAAAGTAACCCCTTATGCCAACCAAAATGCCCTGTATAGTTACCTATCCACGAATGAATGTCAGACAGATTTTGAGGGATATGGGGCATTGTTGTAAATTTCTACCCTGAAAATGTCTTTTTGCTTTTTGGGTTATTTTACAGGAGAATTAAAGCAAGAAATAAATATAAGCATGTACATGTTTATTTTATATAGTGCCACTTGGGTACACTTTGCTGTACATTGTTAACATATATAATATACACATAAGGAAATAAGTCCAAGCAATTTTACAAATAGATAAAAATAATTACATAAATAAAATTTCATAAATATGTTAAGAATACACGTAATATAAGGATGAAGTCATATTATAAGTGTGGCATGTCTTGATACATTACCCTGAATGCATTTTATCATTTATCAATGGTTTCCATCTTTTACAAGTTGAGAACCAGACCCAGGTAATTAGTTGCACATGCTCAGTGAATTATTTAGCCCCCCTTGCCAGAACTGTCAAGTAACTACTGGGTGACCTTTCTGTGACCTCTCTGTAATCACAACCGCACATCCAGAAAGCCATTTGGTACTTACCAGGAAGGAGGGCCGCACCAGGAAATCCTAGAAACCAGCAGAATTGTAGATGATTTATCAACAACGCTACTTATTTCAGAGGTAATCGTTAAAACAATATTTAGTTGGGAATTATAGAATAGGTTCATGTTAATTTATCATTTAGCTTTAGTTTTTCCTTTAAAATCAGATATATAGTAACACAAATGCTCTCTTAGGGCTAAAATTATAAGTACAACTGAATCAGCAGTGATAAGCCTTTTGCTCCTCCTTAAGCTTCATACACACACGTCCGATGCACAGGCCGATAAGCCTTTTGCTCCTCCTTAAGCCCCGTACACACACGTGCGATGCACGACCCCTGAGTGCCTCCACACACGGCAGATGATCGGTCGGACAGTGGAACTACGAAATGAATGCTTAAGGTTCGTAGACACGTGCGATGGGGGGGCGAACTGTGACGCACGATGTGTACAAACTTACATTTCGGGCGATAATCAGCCCATGTATGGGCACTTTATTCGCTGGGCAGATCTCCGAGTGAGCATCCGTTTTGGTCGATAAAGTGCCTATGCATGGGCTGATTATCATCCGAAACGGATGTTCGTACACTTTGTGCGTCACGGGCTGGCACCCGCGATCATACATGTGTACAAACCTTTACACTCATGCGACTATTGGGCAAAATGCAAAATGGCCGTTCATCGTACCTATGTCACAGCTCAGGGGTCTCTTGGGGTTGTTCGTTTGTCCGTGCGGCAGACGTGTATATGAGGCTTTAGACACCTTCAACAGAACAGTTAATTAAACTTTATTAAGACAATACCCAGAATTCCCTTGATCCATGCATAGCAAACTCCGCAGCTGCCACAACCCAATTAATTGTCCAGTTAACATTATGTAACACCAGCCTTAAAGCTGACTTTTTTGAGTGGTCAGACAAAACAGAACAACAGAACAAAAAAGAATTTAGTTTTATACATATTTTTATTTATAAATATAAAACCAAATGAAGAAAATAAACATTGTGGAGACAATTGATTTCTAGGTTTATAAAGATCAGGTATTTTATGAAACCCAAATGGAATGGGTAATGTTAGTAATGGTAGCTTGATAGAAGTTCTGCAGCGTCCCCTAAGTGTACACAGTAATTGCAGGTTTAGAGATGTTTCTAATTCATGTCCTTGACTATTCACAATCATCACTAAGTAGAAAATTGAAACAAACAAACAAACAAACAAACAAAGACCAAGAATATAATAAAACAAGATGTAGCGTGGAAGATCCGTAGTAATTTGCAGACTGACAAGCTAATAATTATTAGGGTAAAGATGCCTAGGATCTGTTCTGAAGGAGATATTTGTCTGTGGATGAAGTATAAAACAGCATTACAGGGAATTGGGAGGCAAAGAGGGTTGAGTGCATTATTCTAGCATTTGTGGCTAAAATTGGGAACCAATTAGATGTCCTCGTCAGTAGTTCAATGCAAAGAAAGAGTTCAGAGTAAACAAATAATGTTACAATGCCATGAAATAACAGGGTTATAGGTCAGGAGCAGAGGGGAGGCGAGGGGGTCTCCAGCTTGGAGTGTTCAGATAAAGAAGTGGGAAGCAGGATTAATACACAGAACAGTAAGCACTCAACTAGGATAAGTGTGAGTACAGAGAGCTCTGTGTGCCTGTGGATTCTGCATCCAAGCTTTTAATTATGATTTCTTAGGTAAATGAAATCCTCAGAGGACATCCATTTAGAAACCCCTCAATAGGACAAGAGGGGAAGGGAGGGGGTTGCTTTGTTGTGTAGATCTGATCTTTAACTGAATTTGTTTTTCTTTGAGAAGTTTGTCCAATTAGCCTTCCTGCCATGTGAAGTGTATTGACAGGCAATATATCTAATAAGGGGTTGGGGGAGAAGGAAGCTTTCACTGACCAAATTCTGCTGTTTTCTCTAACAGGTGAAAGGATTAAGCTTCATACACGTGCGACTGTGAGGGCCGACCCGCGATACAGGATGTGTATAAACTCTTGTTTTGGGCAACAACCGTGCCGTGTGTGGGTACTTTGTCGGACGAAAAGGATGTTTGGTCCGGCCCTTATTGACCAATTCGCCTGGCGGATCAATGAATGACGGAACACATACACATGTGCAATTTTCGACTGAAACAGCTGTTCGTCGTGCATGTGTACGCCCTTGGGGGACATTTGTCAGGGCAAAGATCGTATGCGTGTATGAAGCTTTAGAGTGATCCAAGAGAAAACATCTGCATTATGGTTTGGTCTATGGCTTAATACACAGTCTTCATGCTTTAATGCAATGTTTTGGAAATGAGTTAAGGAGCAAAAAATGAATCATGCTGTGTACAGCAGTACAAGGAAAAAATGTGAATAGAAATGTAGAAGTGGTAACTCCTTTAACTCCTATCCACTGCTACATTACACCAACAAGAGAGACCAGTCCACACAAGGGATTTTACTAAAAAAAAAAAAAAGCTTTTCATTGTCTATGTTTTGGCATGTTAAGGTTGGCACACATTGGTCATTTCTTCTCATCTTTTGAATCATTTGATTGAGTCAATCAAAAATCAAGGAGTATTATATAAAAAAAATCAAAGTATTATTACTAAACATGCTTAATATATATAAAGATATATATGTATTTACCCACTAATTGTATTACATTTATGTTATTAATTGCCCTTATTTTGCATCCCCTGTATTTAGAGATGGCCGAACTATATAAAGTTTGGTCTGTTTTCGAATTTTCGAACTTCAAAGAAAGTGCTAAAGTTCAAATTTGGACCCATTCAAGTCTATGGGGGAGTGATAGTTCGAAAATTCCGGGTGTTTTACAGCTAAACTAACAATGGTAACTAGCTCTTAATGGCTGTGGCACCTGGGAAATGGTCTGGGGTATATGTCACTATCACCAAAACTTGCAAAAACACTTGTGAAACACAAGTGGCCAATTATTGGGTTTTGCTCAAGCTACATTCGAGGTTTATGGGCAATTCGAAGGTTACCGAACAATACTTTCGAGGGTTACCAAAATCAGATGATACTTTTGAGGGTTAGCTAACAATACATTCCAGGGTTAGCCAAAACAATCCACACATTCGAAGGTTACCGAAATCGACCGATACTTTCGAGGGTTACCAAAAACGAACAATGCTTTTGAGGGTTATTGAACGATACATTTGAGTGTTAGCGAACGGCCCGTAAATTTGATAATTATTGAATTTATGATAATTATCGAAAATATAGCCACGAGTCCAGAAAAGCAAACTAGGTCGATATCGAACTAGTTCGAATGGTTCGAGTTTGAGTTCTAGTCCATCCCTACATGTATTATTAAAATGCTTAGAGCTGCACACCTGATGGCCACTGTTTAACTCAACAAATTATTCTAATGAAACAGACAGAATTCAAGCCTTTGTGCTAAACAAACAGCTGTCTCTGAGGAAATTATGTTAAATAAAATAAAAAGGGAAATGTGACATCCAGCACCAAGTGTTCCACGATGTGTAGAAAACAACTGTACACAATCCAATGCTGTCTTTAAGTTTAGAAGGAATTGCTCAGTGATAATCTTGTGGTTACACTGCAGGTGCAAAAAAACTTGATGAGCAAAAATGTTTCTGACTCCAGCTTCTTATTTATAAAATGTTGAGAGGCAGTTAATTTCATTTAGTGAACGTGATGCTACTTTTGTCATTCACAATACAGTTACCAACATATTTATCACTGAGGTGAGATGACCCCTAGTGATTAGTGAAAGGATTTTTCTACTTGATGATCTGGTAAACACTTGCTGTCACCTGTATGTATTTATCACATACTTAGAGCAGAAACACATTTTAAAGGGCTAAGCTCATCAACGAAGCATTTCAATTTCCCTAAAAAGTTTTGTTTCAGCCACAATTACACTGTTACCACCAGTTGCAAATCAAGGCAGCCGACATCCAGTCTAAACAAATAACATGTAATTCCATGTGGCTTTTTTTTTTACCAGCAATACTAAAACATTTTATTGTTTAAAATATCCTTAAACCCAACAATATACTATTACTGGAATCTGTAAGATGAAAAGCAAAAAAGTTAGACACATAATGCTCTAATTTTACAACGTTTGAGTGATTAAATAGTATAAAAGGGAAAAGATGGTGTGATCACACCACAAAAAAATTGGACTTGACAACAGACTTTAAAACAGTACAGACAGTTGCAGTTGAAATGCAGGGATACACGACTGCACTAGGGTCTTTTTGATGGTCTCTATTGATTAAGTTCGGTTGGGCATCGTTGATGATCTGCTGGGTTGGATCGGGCTTAAGTGTTTTTTGTTGATAAGAAACAGTTTGAAGTAGATGTGGCTACTTGTGTTTTCTTCCATTACAATCTTTTTCGGTCAACTTTCTATGACAGATTTAGAACCAGATGTTGAGTGAAGCACTGCCAAAGAGACATCTATATACAGGGACTGGGTTAACTACTCATATTGCCTTCCAGGAAGCCAAACTGCTGCCAAAGTTAAATTTTCATTTTGACCCAGACAAGTCGTTGCTGAAGTAATATTTTGACAAAATCCCATTAAACATTCTCAATACCTAATTCTTACACAGAGTGTTCCTTTTGCACAGTTCAGAGAGTCACGTAAAAAAGTCATTGCTCTCTTGAACCCCAGCAGAAGGTCCTAACCTTATCACAACCCTGCAACACAAAAGGGGATTTTGACACCGATTAGTTTAACACTAACCAGTTATTAGCACACAGAAAGGATACAATTGTTACAATTCCCTGTGGGATCTCCATAGGATTTGACATTTCAGGATAAAATGGTCACTCAGACACAAAGACATTTGAACACTAATGCGAAATCTGTTTCTACAAAAAGCCAGTCTCTGATAATTAAAATACAATCCCCTCTGTTGTTTGGGTCTAAGAACCTTAACCACCTATGTGTATTTTTAAAGCATAGCAGTACTTTGATTTCATTAAATCCCTAAATAAAGAAATGCTTAATTACATTTTAACAATGAGACTGTTTCCTTACCAGCACTTTTCTTCTGTGACCTGTGCAACTAAAGGTTACACAGGTCCGTTTATGGGCACTTTATCTGCCAAAACGGACACACGTTCGGATATCGTTGTCCGATCCGCCAGGCCGATCCCCGAACAAGCGGCCCTTTCGGCCAATAAAGTGTCCATACACAGTCGGCACCCGCGATTGCACGTGTGTACGAACCTTAAATGTTGCAGAGTCCATGTATATCTTTTATAAAACATCAGCAAAACCCAGATTCTATACAGAATCTGCCCCATGGTGCACACACCACCCACGGCAGGCACCTTCCCCTGCACGTGCCACATGCACAACCCACCCACGGCACTCACCTCCCCCCACAACTGTGGCTGTTGGCTAGAAGACGTCACATGGCCAGCGCAAGCAGGTGGGTCCAGCATTCGTGCATATCGACAACTTTCTTTTAGTATATAGGATACTGAGATACTCACAGAACCACTAGGTAGATGTCCTGCAATCCAGCCCAGAAGTTGCATCCATGATTTTCCATCAGGTTTTGCCCCTCCCTCGGTCCAGAGTGTGAACTATTGAAATATTTGCTTCTTGCAGACATATGACCCAATTGTGAGTAGATAGTAGAAATGAGTCCCGGTTAATTAATGAACCTGGTTTGATTTGGAACTGCTGTTTTCGAAAATCCGTAGATCTGGTAGAATTTTCAGAATTCCAAATTCAAAAATCATGGTGAAAAATTTCAAAAAGTCAGAAAATTAATTTTAAAATTGTGGCCCAAAAAAAAATTAAAAATGGTGTTGATACTAAATTCCATTTAGTATCAGTTCAAATCAGATTTATAGAACTTCAGAATTTTCTGAATGAAACGGCAAATTTGTTCATCTCTAGTGGATAGAGATTGGACCAAATGTCAAATTTTTGTGACAAAATAATTTTGACACTTTATAATTATCCTCCTTAAGGCCCAGGTCAATATTTTGGTCTTCATGGGTCTTGTGATCAGTCATGCAAAAATGTTGGTGACAATGCTTTTTTCCGACTGGCAGACTTGGTTATTCAGTAGTCTGAATATTTTTCTGGGACTTATATTGTGACATGTGCACAACGTTTCGGGGTGACCCCCTTTGTGCACGGATCTGTATATTCCCTACTTAAATCTGAGAAATCTTTCATTTTTAGGTAATTTCTAGATAAACTGTCTCCTTTCCCTACAGTAAGGTTTACAGTGAACTTTGACCTTTACCATCTCTCGACAAACCTAGCCTTAAGCAAAATAATCTCATCATTCAGATGATCAGATAATCCTATTTCTATTGTCTTTCTGGGAATCCATCCAAATATAGTTTTAATGCTTTATCCCTTCCAAATCATGCATGGAACCACCTCCGGGTGAGGAATCCTGGCAAACTGCATTATATAGAAAAAACTTTTATACCATCCAAATTTCCTTTAGATACTGAGATTAAGTGACACCAGCTAAGGGGAGCGATAGAAAGTGAGCAGAATAAATGCAGCAGCTCTGATAATTCTATTGCAAGTATTAAGTGCGAATTAGCATTGAGCTCAGAGTAGACCTGACCCCCATGTAAATACACAATTTTAAAGTGTGCCTGAAGGTTTAACAGAATGATCCAGCAGTAGAGGAATCTCTTTAGCCTTTAATCATCTACAAACATCTTTAAAAAACCTCGGAAGTTCCGATTTATCATACAGGAAAACCCCACAGGTGATATGATTTACCTGTTGGATATATATCATGTCACCTGCCAAAAGTGCAGACAGTCCCTCCCTCTTTCAAATATGTGAATGTTTGTGTGTATATTTATATAAAAACACATCTGAGAGCAATGACACATCTACATAATGTGTATACATTACATTCTCCCATATTTTCCCTCTCTCTAATAAACCTGGTTATGGGTCAATACTACTGGTTCTGCCACTGATATTTTGCTGGTCAATGTAGAACTACAGGAACCATGTCCCTAAGCATATTGTTTGTTTGTACTGTGAAATTCCCATGTGTTCCGTGAGCCGGTTGGTGGAAAGAAATCCAGCAGGTTCGCTCATTTCTATTCGGTGTAAGACAAGACTACATACATTTGTTTCTGTATCAGTGGTACAGGAACAGAAATACAGAAGAAGTAGTATTGCTTCATTTATTGTTGGCTTCTCACTGGCATATTTATTATACAAATTCCATTATATTGTATTCTTTTACAAAGGTTGATTGACTATCTAGAGCTGTTGGTTTACCAGGTCTACCAGATCTGAATAGCCACATGCTAAACGTGACATGCTACAGGTTATTAGCTAGAAGTTGGATTTTATTTTGATGGTGAAGTTTGCTTTGGGGGATTGTGAACCCATGGGAGCACAATCTCCAGATCATCTCCATTGGGTAAGGTTTGAAGTCCAATTCCAAAGCACACCATGCTGAATGCAGCACAGCACCATTCCACTGGTGTTAAAACACACTTCTTGTTATGTATTAAATGACTAATATTCATGTAGGACAGATGGAATTTAATTAGTTAAATGGATAATTATTAAAATTATTAAAATGATTAAAATGAGATGAATATTGCTCTGCTCGTTTGTAAATGGTGTGTACTGCATTAAGATTAGGGATGCATCTAAAATTTTGGGAATCCATTCTGAAATGGACAGAACCTGGGTCAGGACCTGGACCTGAGTCAGGACCTGGGTTAGGAATCCTTGACACCTCATTATTAAGAATTCACTGGACAGTCCTGGTTTTAAGCCTTCTTGTCTTTGCGTCTCACTTAATGTCTTGAAATAGTGTCTTGACTAATAGTATGTAGAATTCAGCCTAAAGACAAAATAGACCTCTCTCTCTTCCCCCTCTCTGTGTCCTATCTGTATGTCTGTCTGTCTGTCTGCCTGCCTGTCTGCCTGCCTGTCTGTCTGTTCTGTCTGTTTATCTAGTGTATGGCCAGCATTGTATTGATATCTAGCATTTATTTTGATATATTTATATTGATAAATACAGACAGGGAGATTCAATAAAAGTTCTTATCCTTTAAAATGGTGCTAATTTTGCACCAACCTATCAGATCTTATTTAACATTTGAAAGCTAACATCTGATTGGCTGGGGCAAAATTAGCACCATTTTGTACAATAAGAACTTTTAAGCTGGGTACAGACCATACAATAATTTGGCCGGGTCAAATTATTGCTTCATCATTGGCATTTCCTGAACATATTGTGACTAGAGATTGGACCGGAATCCGACACGGAACCCCTCGGTTCCAAAATCCAAATGTTCCTTCTGAAACCGGGAGGATCATTAGAACTTCGGACCAAATTTTCGATGATTATCGAATGTATAAGGTTATTTTCGTCAGTTCTCAAAAATAACCTTGAATGTTTAATAATCCTCGAAAATACGATCAGAAACTCGAAAGTAGTTCCCAGTCGTACAAAACTAGTATTCGGCCATCTCTAATGGAGACAGGACACCTGGGAAAGTAATAGAATGGTATATATGTATCTCCCAGGTTCCTGTGTGATTGGTTCTAGTCGGTGGTCGCTCCAGATCCAGAGTTTTAGTGGGGCACAACATAGGCGCAAAGGCTAACAAATGGGGCCCATGAAAAAAATACCAATAATCTATGTCAGTATAATGTAATGTATATGCAACAGCTATTACACACTTTACACTTAAACTGTGTATGTTTTTAACTAAGAGTTTTAAGTTTATAGAACTTTAATTAAACTACAAGATTAGTTGAAGTGCATTGCCTGGCAACATACCAAAAAAAAGACAATTTAAAGAAGCATAACATACCATTCATGCCCCAGTCTGTTGGCTATAATGGTTTGCTTGTTGGGTACACTTTATCTTGAAACTTGAATTGTCGTGAAGGGCCGAGCCAATTGGTTTAACTCATTTCTCATAAATTTAAACAGATTAAAGTAATATACTTGGTTAATTCAATGTTTTTTCATTAGCTGCAATTTTTAATAGAAAGTGTTTAGTATTTTGGATCCATTCCATCAAATTCAATTAACTACTAAATCACATTATTATTTGTTTTTATACAATAAATATCCTCTCTGAGACAATTAATGAACTAACCAATTTTTTAGGGGACTATGTCTAGTAGTGGGGGGCCAGTTAGGGGCAGCCAATAGGCCACATTTGTTAGTTACTTTGCCCAGGTCTGGCTTAGAGCCTTAACCCTTATAAAAGATCCAGAATGACGTAACCCAACATTAGATTAGTGAGGCCTTACCACCAGCTTGAGGCCTTACAATTAACACAACCTAAGGTGGCAAGGCCTAGTTATATGGATTAGGATAGTGAGGTCTATCTTACATTACTCACCACTAGCTTGAGGCCTTAACACAGCCTTAAGGTTCATACACACGTGCCGTTTGTTCGGCATTCGTTGTCTGATCCACCGAAGAGATGGCCAAACTTTCGAAAGTTCGGTCCGTTTTTGAACTTTCGAACTATATGAAAAGTTCAAAAGTTCGAAAACGGACCCATTAAAGTCAATGGGAGTCAAATAGTTTGAAAAGTTCGAATGAAATACAATTAAAATATCACTGGTAACTTAATGTAAATGGCTGTGGGACCTGGGAAATGGTCTGGGGAACATGTTCGAATATCCAGGAATCGATTTTACTCTCACACGCGCTACTTTCAAGCTCTCGCATCCGAACATTCGATAATTATCCCATGAATGACTTGCGGATTCAATAATTCGATATTTACTTGCAAAAGGTGTAATAGACATTTTACTCACAAATTCGATATTTACTTACGTATTGGTATAATAGACATTTTACTCACGGATTCGATATTTACTCACGTATAGGTATAATAGACATTTTACTTGCGGATTCGATATTTACTCGTGAATAGGTATACTAGACATTTTACTTGAGGATTCGATACTCGTGTATTCGTATAATAGACATTTTATTTGAGGATTCGATACTCGCGTATTGGTATAATAGACATTTTACTTGCACATTCGCACGCCTCAAACGTTCGAACATTCCATAATTATCGAAAGTCCGAGAAATCTGTTTGAGGATAGTTTGAGAAATCCGAGTCCGTTCGAACTCGGGTTCGAGTTCTAGTCCATCTCTAATCCCCCAGGCGGATTTTAGAATGTGCGGTCATTTCAGCCAATAAAGTGCCCATACACGGGGAAAATATGTATACTGCAGCCAGTATGGAGGAGCTTATAAAACAACATGTCATTGCAAATGCAAACCAGCAGCAAAGAAATGCCAATTTGCGGCAGGCTACAGCAGCTTAGCAAGAAGCAAACAGACTACAGGATGCCAAAATAGCAGCTTTCATGAAATCCACTGATGTACAAGTGATAGCTTTAACAGAGACTGTACAGAAGCTGCCGACTAGGTACCAGGAACCAGCTCTCATAGCTAACAACGCTGGTGTAATAAGAGCCAGCTATTTTCTTCAAAAGATGATGGCAAGAGATGATGTGGAAGCCTACCTTAAAGTGTATGTATACTGAAAAAATGACTTTGCGTCATCTTAATCTATTAATAAATACATGTAAGTAGCACTTACTCCGAGGTGTGTGTGTTGCTTCATGTCTTCAATACAATACTTGTTTTGCTCAGGCTCTGACCACTGACCTGACTATTTTCCCACATACCAACTGTCAAAACTACATACTGTATACAGCACAACAACTGTCAAACCATTCCGGCTACAGCAAAACTGCTTACAGAAATGCTAAAATGTATGATGTTTCAGATTGGATATCTAATGAAATAGGGGGCAGATAAACAAAAAAAATGGTACATTGATAGTTGGTATGAATTATAGTTTCCACTAATTGCCATTTTTTTAAAAAAAAATTCCAGTGTACATACCCTTTTGATAGGACTGCAGAAAGAGAAAACTTGCCAAAGGAGCAATGGGCTGGATTACTTGTACCATTTCTGTTAGGTGACTCCCAAAAGGCATACTTTGATTTGGCCCCTGATGTTACTATGTTACTAGAAACTATGAAGATTTAAAAAGTGAAAGGGTTTGACAGTAACAGTGCAAGGTCAGTCAGTGCACAACTGGGCCTATGTTACCAACAAGTCACCAATGTTTCAGTAGCACGACTTGGTGCAACTTGTTAAAAAAATGGCTACAGCCTGAAGTCTTAACAGGCACATAAATTGTGGAAAGGGTGGTGCTCGACTGGTACCTGTGGTCACTGACAGTGACCCTGCGAAAGTGGGTAAGCCATGCTGATCCTAAAACAGCTGACCAGTTTGTTGAGGTCGTCGAAAGATACATTGTGACAGAAGACTTGATAGTTCCAGTGGTTCCCCAGCATGTCCCACCCCCAAAAGGAGCAGCTTCCCCTAAGACAAGATAAGACTGTTTTTGGGAAAATAGGGGCTTAAAAAGACCAAGAGCTGGACAAAGTTGATGACAATATGGGCACAGTGCTCATGAACTTTTCTTTAAAACAGGGAAGGCCTGTTTCGTATAAAAGTCAAAGTGTATACTGTGTTTTCGGTGTCGTGCGTTAGGGGCATGTTTCTGCAAACTGTCCGCTAAACAATGAACCTATGTGTGATTTTGCTTTCTTAAATAGTTAAGTCTGTGGAAGGTAAAAAAATAACTACATTGCTAGATTCAGGCAGTTTGGTAACTGCTAGTTCCCTATACTGTTCTATACTCTTCTGCATGATGCAATAATTAGAGAGATTTTCCTCATTTCTGGAATCTGTGGGAAAAAGTCAAGCCCACAGATTTACAGAATTTGGAACGTAGTGAAAAAACTGTAGCAGCTTCCTGTGGTAATGTTGCAGAGCATGCATTTGAGCAGTCTCCTTTCCCTTTTTCTGTGTTAGCAGGGTAATTAACTGATCATGAGCTTGGGAAATGTGAGTTTAGGTAAACTAGGGCTCCACACTAACATGCCTGACTTAGAGATTCAAAAGGATAATTTTGCTACTGAACAATTAAAGGACCCCACCCTGATGAAGGCTAGAGAAAATGTAAAAGTGATTGGAGGGGAAAAGGTTGAGCCTCTTCTTAGCTTGCCCTTTCCCTACATGGCCTTAAAAGGGAACCTCTTATATTATGTCTCAAAAAGGGGGGGAAGATATTGTTGAACAACTTGTTGTACCAAGGCCATATAGTAGAATGGTTTAGGACATTGCACATGGCCATGCAGAAGATTATGCAAAGGTTTTTTTGGCCAGGTTTATATGACGAGGTAAAAAAATACTGTGGTTCTTGTCCCGAGTGCCAAATTTCTGTACCAATACCACATTACCATAGTCCTCCTGTCCCTTTGCCCATTATTGAGGGGCCATTTCTGAGGATGGATTTGGTGGGACCATTAATTAATTATTCTCAGGGCCACCAACACATTCTGGTTTTCATGGATTGTGCTACACGCTATCCTGAATCAATACCATTGCATAATACCTCAGCCAAAACTATTGACAAAGAGTTGGTTCCAGTATTCAGTCATGTGGGGATTCCAAAAGAGATTTTAATAGACCAGGGTACCCCATTCATGTCTAAGGTCAGCAAGGAGCTATGCAGATTGTTTAAAGTCTCCCAGACTTTGATAAAGATGGGGAAAATTGTGATTATCTCCTCCTATATCTCATCTTAGCTATTAGAGAGGTGCCCCAGTCTTCCACGGGTTACTCCCCATTTCAGTTGTAATATGGTAACCATCCCAGAGGACTACTTGATGTAGCTAAAGAAACCTGGGAAAGAGTGACACCATTTTGAAGTGTTATTGAGCACATCTCAGAGATGCAAGATAGAATAGCAGCTGTAATGCCTATTGTTAAAGAGCATATGGTTAAGGCTGAAGAAGCACAACAAAGGGTATATAACCCTAATGCAAAAATACTCCTTTTTTTCAGGTGATAGGGTTACAGAGTAAATGGACCCTTTGAAATTATTGAGAAACTGGGGGATATAAATTACAGAGTTCGGCAACCAGGGAAAAGAATGTCATTGTCTGCAATACCCGAGGTTAATAATAGTCGATTCTTTATCCAGTATTAAAAAAACAAGAAGTTTAAGAGTTTCTTATAAAGAATAGGGTTGATTTTTCATAGCTCTTTGGTCATACTAACCTGGTTATGCATGATGTTATTACCAAACCTGGGGTTCGGGTCAAGCTTAAACCATATAGAATACCTGAGTCCAGAAGGGAAGCACTTGAAAAAGTAAAGAAAATGTTAGAGTTGGAAGTAATTGAGGAGTCTCATAGGAAATGGTCCAGTTCAATAGTGCTTGTACCAAAAGCTAATGGGAGTTGGAGATTCTGTAATGACTTTTGTAAGCTTACCTCTATTTCAAAATTTGATACTTTCACAATTTCCCAAGTGGATGAGCTAATTAATCAGTTAGGTTATGCCTGATATCTTACCTCTCTTGACTTAACAAAGGGGTATTGCCAAATTCCTCTTACAAAAAGTGCAAAGGAGAAGCTTTTGTAAAACCAAAAGGCCTTTTTTATTATAAAGTAATGTCTTTTGGTCTGCAAAATGCACCTGCTACTTTTCAAAGGGCCATGGATAAAAATTTGAGACCCCCATCGTAAATACACATCAGCATACTTAGATGACATGGTCCTTCATAGTTCTGACTGGGAATCCTACCTCCCTAAAGTTCAGGCAGATGCTATATTCAAGGCTGAATTTACTGCCATCCCCAAAAAGTAAAATATTTGGGTTACATGATTGGGTGTGGTGTTATAAAACCCCAAGTAAATTAAACAAAAGCTATTCAATTCTGGCCCAGACCAAGGAGTAAGGAGCTGTTTTTGGGGATAACGGGGTATTATAGAAGATTTATCCCAAATTTTGCCACTCTAGCTGCCTGTTGACAGATTTAACAAAGGTAAAAGGATCAATTATGATTAAATGGTCTTTAGAGGCTGATAAATCATTCCAGGTGAATAAGAATGCCTCGTGTGCCCAACTTGTACTGGTTTGCCATGAATTTATTGTTCAGACCAATGCTTCTAAAGTAGGTTTGGGCACAGTTCCCTCACAAGTCCAAAATGGTAAAGAACATCCTATGATTTATTTAAGTAGAAAACTGAATGTCCATGAAAAAATGTATGTTATAGTTGAAAAAGAACATTTGGCCATGAAGTGGGCACTAGATGTTCTTAGGTATTATCTTC